>JANHJO010009213.1:97318-108729 GCA_032468235.1 Pseudoxyrhopus heterurus
ATGTTAGCTCAGGAATTCTGGGAGTTGAAGTCCACAAGTCTTAAACTTGCCAAGTTTGAAGACCCTTGTTTTAGAGCAATTCAGATGCTACCAAAACAATTTTAATCATATTGTTTTCAGGTTTGGTTTACACAGCATTCAGGTGACATAATGTATTTTATGTGATCATTGACCATAAATAAACCATAAATATAACAATGTGCTCTAAATAAATAAAAAACCTATTGCTTTTTTGTAATCTAGTACTGTTATGTAAGACTGAATCATATTAATCTGAAAATTGGGTGTTAATTTCCTAGGAACTGGTCCATGGATATTCAATGACTCAGGTTACAAGCTCAGATCAAACAACACAGAGTCCTTAACCTCCTAACAACAAGGAGAAAACTGTTGAACAAGAAAGTCAATAATCAGATTAGTAATACTGGAAGTTCATGAACCAGATCTCAAAGAATGACTCAGTTGCAGAGTAGGAGGATGCTCTGGAGATACCACAGTCCAAAAGAGATGAAACTTTATAACTCTGGAAACTTCCAGTGCTACCCAGACTGCAGATGTCTCTAATCATAACACAGCTGGGCAACTTTTGAGCCAAGTTGTGTCTGATTCAGAGCTGAGAGAAGATGGCTCTCCTCCAATTTCTCAGCAGTGGAGTTGAGGGTATACTGAAAAGAAGGAGTGGAACTTCCCGATTCAGAAAATATTCAGAGAAACAAGCAAGCATCATGGAAAAAAGACAAACCAAAAGAAGTCTCTTATATAATTTCAAGCATTATTCTTTCTATTTCTTTTTCCGATATTATTATACTCTTGTATTATACTCCTTGAAACCCCTGCTGAGCAGATAATGCTATTATATAATTTGGCTTATTTTATTTTTCACTCTGGCTTCATTGTTGAACCGAAAACCAATAAATTAACCTTCCTTATGATTTATCTCTTGATCAATCGTGGTCAAACTTTTGCACCTGCAGCTTTGGACAAGACAAAAAAGCTGGTATTTCACAGGAGGATTAAAAGATAAACCAAAGTTTATACAGGGGGTTTAAATTGCATAAAAGGAACCAAACAAAACTAGAGTCCAGTTCTGTACAATTTCAACAATACAGGTACAAAGTACACACATATAAGGTCATAGCAAACTTATGCAGTAGTTGTACAAGCCCAAAATGGAGGATTTTAAGTCTCAGTCGGCTGAGAATATCCAGTGAGGGAAATCCAGAGTATTAAAACTCCACAGCAAAGTTTCCATTTAACATTGTTTTCCTCTCCTTTAACTGGCTCCCTGTCCATGACAGCTAACCTCATGCTGGTATACCTAGTATTGCACTGAGATTTAGCTAATCAGAAGAGGGTTTGTTCACATCTCTGTCTGCAGGAACAAATATTCCCCAGGTAAACCCTCATGTCCCCAGGAACAAATTGTTACATGGGGAATTCCAGGTCCTGCCCCCCAAATTACATATTCCATTTCAATTTACCAAATCTAGAGAAATTCTTGATCAAACAGTAGAGTTCATTTATACCAACCTTTCTCGTATTTGATTTATTTGTTCCAGTATATTCCAGGCATTATGGAATTTGACAAACAAAAATGACAAAAATATCCTGCTGTAGTTGCATTTCAGGAGCACAAAGCAGAAGATTCAAGATTTCTTGAATCCCATTAAACATATAATGGTATGGCTTATAGGATAGTTAATCTGTAGGATCAATTAATCTTGATCTGAACTAATGCAATTTTAATTTGCTTGAAGCAGGATTAGGCTGTGCCAAGAAATACAGCAGACTCCAATAGCCCCTTTGGGCATTGATACAAAAGGCCAAGAATCATTTGATGAGAAAGAAAAGTACATATACTTTAACACACCAAACAAACAAAGGGGTAATAACATATGAGCAAAAACAAGATAAATCATCCTCCAGGCTCTGCTCTAAAAGAAAACAAAACCAAACTGGATACTGAAGAAGGGAGATTGCCAAAGGAAGGACATTGTTACAAAACTTATTCGTGTTCATATTTAATGCAGTTTTATATTGTAGTACCTGGGATTTTGTTTATACTTCAACAAAAAACGAGAATGTTTTAACAGACATATCCTAGATTATGATGATCTAGTAATATAATCTGAGATATTACAGGAAATATTTATAATAATTTATAGCCCATTTTATTGCATAAACAAGAAAATTATCCCTACATAAACTGTTGCTTAATTTCTTCAAAGCATCACCAGAGCACTGGTATTACTT
The DNA here is from genome assembly GCA_032468235.1 of Pseudoxyrhopus heterurus. Classification (NCBI taxonomy): domain Eukaryota; kingdom Metazoa; phylum Chordata; class Lepidosauria; order Squamata; genus Pseudoxyrhopus; species Pseudoxyrhopus heterurus. The sequence goes on from JANHJO010009213.1 coordinate 99,572, forward strand.
AATCAAATAGTGAAATGCCTCCAAGCAAACAACCAAACACAGAGAGCACCAAGGACTTCACAGTCTGACCCTGAGCTACATATAGTCTCTTCCATTAGAATACCCCTCAAGTCACAGATTATGTTAAAGAACAATTATGGAATGTGCTTTTTTGTGCTGCTGTTTTTCTCTTTACAAATCTGTCATTTTCTATGAAATAATTGGCACTGACAGACAAAATAAATGCCATATAGCTAATAGTCAAAATAGAGAATGATTTACATACACACAGGGAACTTGTTTTCTGATTATAGCATGAATGGGCCTTTCAGTATAAATTTGCCTAAAGTGGAATCAAAGATGTGGCACAAAGTAACCATAGCATTCTTTGCTAGCTAGAAATGGACTCTGAATAGATGCTCCACAACCAAAGGCTGCTACAAAAAGCAGCATTCAACAGTTAATCTTAGACCTAATACACATTACATTAAACATGGACTACCATTAAAAGCACATGAAGAACTCTATTGGAAAAGTGTAAAGTTAATCTAGTTAGCATCCCTTTCTCAAAGGAGCAAGGATAACTTTTATTTGTTTTATTTATTTATTTGTTTATATTTGTATGCCGCCCAACTCCCAAGGGACTCTGGAGCCTAAGTAGGACAAGCTGACAAAAATCGCTCCCAGTGTTTTTCTAGCAAATATTCTTTTGCTTTTGTTCTATCATTCTGTGTCTATGTAAATGAAAAATATAAACCTGAGGTTCCATCTCTTTACCCAGGCCTTTCTTGTTTAGCTGTTGTACATTGATTTAGTGGCAGAGAGGAAGATTTTTTCAGTTGTTGAATAAGGGTTTTATTACTTTTAAAGAGAATAAAAAAGCATACGTACTCAGCTACTAGAGGTCTCATGCCATGGATGTCAAGACCAAAGTAAATTAAACACAATCCCTCCCTTGGGGGAAAAAAAGACCAAAGTAAATTAAACACAATCCCTCCCTTGGGGGGGGGAATGAGGTGATTATGCAATAGTTTGGACCCAATGTATATATTTAGACGCCCTCATTAAATATTCACTGGCACTCCCCTATCTGGCACATGAATAAGTCAACCCCCTCTTCTCTGTAAGAGCCTCTCAAGTACCAGAAGACAACTACCATGTCATCCTTAATCCTTCCTTTCGTTAGGCTAGATAACTATTCATCATATGTTTTAACCCCCAGACCCCTTATCATCTTTATTGTTTCTCTTTGCACTCTTTCTAAAGCCTCCATCTTTTTTGTATCTCAGTGATTGGAACTGGATGCAGAATTCCAAATGTGGCCCCACTAGTTGTGGTATAAAAAGAGATACCATCACTTCTTGTATTTTGATACTATCCCTCTGTTGATGCATCCTAGGACTGCATGCATGGGTTTTTTTGGCAGCTTCATCACACTGCCACAGTTACTGCTGGTGAGCCAGGTACTGCCTAGTCTATACCTATGCATTCGGTTTTTCCTGACTAAATGCAAGACCTTACTTTCTTCACCACTTAACTGAATATTGTTGGCTAGGATCCAATACTCAAATCTTCAAGATCCTTCTGAATCTTGAGCCTATCTTAACAATTCTCCCCACTTTGGTGTCATCTGCAGATCTGATGTAGCCTTACAATATAGTAGTTAGCTAGTCAGGTTATGTTTCCTCTGCTGTGTCTACCTGGGAAGGCTGACAAGGAAGACAGTACATGGTCCCAATGGGAACAATGAATAATATTGATTAGACTTTGTGGACAACCCTTTAGTAAGATGGTCCTTAAAATGTATGCTTCAACAGCTCATATAGAAGAAGAAATGACTAAAGAGGTTTATGATCAAGTTTAAACTGAACTTGATTATAAACCTCTTTAGTCGTTTCTTCTTTAGTCAACATGCAAATAAGATGTGCTACCTGTGGTTGAAAATTTTGGCATTCTAAAGTTGGAAATATTAAAAAGGAAAATGAATTATACATATATATACTTATATATATATATATATAATTATTATATACTTGAATTATATTTCTTAAGAAGCCAAAATGAAGCAGGAGAATCACTTATCCATTGCTGCCATTCCAATGTTTTCTTCATAGCTATCCCTGTCTGTCAACAACCAAAATGATGCCCATTTACATCAGTAGTTGGAGTACATTGAAATCAAACTGAGTGCATTATTGCTAAAAAGGTAGGGGAGCTTAGTTATAACAACAAAGACATGGCCAGGAGTTGAGTGTAAAACAGACCATGAATTTCTCATAGGATGGTTCCAAGCTGAGCTACAGCAGCAGCAGAAAGACAACCAGTTTAAACAACATTCCCGCCATTTTCAAGGAGAACATCAGGAATCACTTTGAAGTCCTGAATCTCATTGATCAAAAATCAGAAGAACTCTGGAATGAACTTAAAATAAGTACTGTTAAGGAGGAATGTGAAAACAGATTGTCAAGGATTAAGAGACAGAAGAAAGCAATCTGGATGTCAGAACAAATAGTGGAAATGCCAAGAAGAGAAAAGAAGCCAATGCCGTGAAAGATAAAGCTCTCAGGAAGAAACTCAATAAAGAATTTCAGACAAATGTTCAAAGAGACAACAAGCAAGATTACAAAAGTATCAGTAAGGACACTGGAAGAAATACATGCAGAAAAACAGTCACAGAAAAAGCTAGACTGGAAGAAGATGAATATTGTTTTGAAACTGAAGGAAGAAACATCAGTAACCTGAACTGTATTGATGAGACTATTCTGATAGCTGAAAATGCAAAGCATCTGCAAACTCTAATAAGAAAAGTCAAGGAGCACAGTGAAAAATGGAAGTCAAATCAAATATAAAGACAACCAAACTAATGAGAACAACACATTACATTTTGAAGAAACGGGATAGAAAGAAGGTTGATATTTTGAACATATTCTTAATCAATCACTATGATTAGATGGACTAAAGGCAGCTATTCCAAAGGATATTTGTTTGTGGAGATACTGACAGTACTGATAGTTGCTCATTTTTAAAAAAATTCCAAGTGCATCAAAATACATACATTGCAAAATGATTCCACATAAATTTATGAAAACCCAGAAATGTATCACCATTGATACAGCTACAATTAAAATATTTTCCATTGAAAGCCATATCATTCAATTCTTAAGGCACTGTTAGAAGACATTGAAGTTTCATAGACTTTCTGAATGTTAGAAGGAAAGGGGCTATTCCAGTGTCCAGGGGGGTTGCTATTCCAAAGGGAGGAGGGAAAAGGCATGCTTCTGTTGTCCTTTGGTGTGGACATATTTTATTGGGATAAAATAAATATTTTAATAGGATATATAAACAACAAGGAACAACACTTCCTGGGAGAAGTTGATTGTAAAATTATTCATTTTAGAAAAATGCATATGAAGATATGTACAAATTGTTATGCCAACCTTTTAAAAATAATGAAGTGATACCATAATGAGGTAAAATGGAGAAAGGAAAAATGGGAAACATTGAAATTAACTTGTTTGTATATCCCTCAGGACACAACTGGAAATAAATTATTTGAATGAGTATCTCTACGGCCCATTTGACTCTTATATTACATTTGTAGTGAGAAAGAGGAATGTGTTGTTCAAAATTCCAGAAGCTACATTTTAACCCAAACCGAGTAATAATCACAATTTTTGACAGAGGAATTCTAGCTTAATAGTAGACCACACAATTGACACGAAGAGCTATGTTTCTAATTTAATCCTTCGCATCACTATTTAAGCAGATTGGATACAGGTGGAAGTAGGGAATCATCTGACAGAATTTGAAGGGATACCTCCCACCAAAACAAAAAAATACAGAGCTATATTTAAAAAAAATTGTATGACTGGTAGAAAGTTTGGTACAGTGATGAAGTTGCTGCCCTAGAAACCAGGAGACCAAGAGTTCTAGTCCCACTTTAGGCTGAAAAGTGGCCAGGTAACTTGGGGCCAATCACTCTTTCTCAGCCCACCTTACTTCACAGGGTTGCTGTTGTGGGGAAAATAGGAGGAAGAAAGAGTATTACGTAAGTTCTCCACCTTGAGCTATTTATACAAATAATAAAGACGGACAAAAAAGCAGATGAATAAAGAAAAGGCTTGTTCTGTTTTCTTTGATGTTAAATAGCTATTTCAGGTATTCAAATTACTTCTTCATAGAAATAATCTCAGCCTGAGAATAAAGTGGATCTCTTATGGCCACCTACTAAATGAGCTTTTAGCCAGTGGCTTCCAGTTCCCATTCCTAACTTTCATGCACTCATACAAAGAGTTTTCATGCATGGTGGAACTTTGATTCTGTGTGCCACAATTTTGGAACAGCAACATTAGACCTCATTCTACCAAAATACAGATTGAAGCAGAAATCCAACATTCTTGCTAAATCCAATGGTCAAATATTATCCAGCCACAGCCGAAGTATTTATATGAGAAAGTAATGATGTCCTAATAACGTCATGTTTATCTATTTTTATATATAGCAAGGAATGTGTGAGACAGATATCAAACGTAGCAAACATAGGTGTCCTAGTACACATAGAAATCTAGGCAAATATTCCTAAATGGATACCTTTAACTTTTTTTAATAAAATACATGAGTCAACTATAATTTCAGTTTTCGTGAACTGGCTATATTCCTCATGGAAACACAATAGAAATTCAGAACGTAGGAAAAAATGCATATATACATACCGGCATTTGAGAGATAGTGCACATTTCTCATCACTCCTTCAGTGTAGGCTCCTGTCTCATAATTGTCCATCTCACCAGAGACAATGTCTGCCACTCTTGCTGCCCTCCCACGGATGGCACCAGCTGCACGGTCCAGTTCATCAGGATTCTGCTCTCTTAGGGCAATAATGCACTTGTTTACGTCCTCCAGAATATGACTTTCTATGAGGAAATGAGATCACATAAGGTTACTTAGATCAAGTGCCTTGACTAGTTTCTTTTCTGCCAATAAGAGAAATGAATGAAAGCAACTGATTGATGTTACAAAATTTCTTATGTAAGTATAGGTCAATATATAAACAATGTATTGTACTAATATAAAGGAATTCTTTAAAGATCTATACATATATCCAACTCTTATGGATATTTTGCAAAGTTTTCCTTCTTTTTCTATTTTTTGGAGGTATATGTCAGTATTTACTTTTTATAATAAAATAAATGCAGTAGTTTAATATGGTATAAGCCAGGGGTCACCAACCAGTGGTGGAATTCAATTTTTTTTTACTACTGGTTCTGTGGGCGTGGCTTGGTGGAAGTGGCTATGCGGTCGGCCAATCAGAGGTAGTATTTGCCAGTTCTCCGAATTATCGTTACCGGTTCTCCGGAACCTGTTGGAACTGGCTGAATAGCACCTCTGGTCACCAACCTTTCGGACCTTTGGGACCATAAATTCATAATTTTAAACCCCGCAGACCACTAATATGAATCCAGCGTGCCACTCGCTGAAGCGCCTGGACTCCCAGTGATGGGATGGGGTCCTTTAGGCACTTGGCTTGGCCACCTGTTTCTGCAACCTTAAACACTCAAAGAGCCATTTGGACCCGTTTTCCACAGAAAACAAAGCAGCGGGATCTCTCATCTCTCTCTCTCTCTCTCTCTCTCTCTCTCTCTCTCTCTCTCCTCTTTCTCATCTCTCATCTTTCTCTCTCTCATCTCTCTTTCTCTCTCTCATCTCTCTCTCTCTCATCTAATGGGCCAGCCAATGTCTTGGGGCAGAGTGGAAGTCATGGGTCTCCCAGTCATGCAGCACCAAAAAGGGCCGGAAGAAATGCCTGCAAGACCCAGCAAGTGGCGAAGCTTTGCTCCTGCTCTGGAATATGGAGCAAATCTCCACCCCCTCTCCTTCCCTTCTCAGGCCAGGCAAAGAGTAAATGGAAGGGAGGGGCGAGGGGCGGGGCCAGCCAGTGGTGGGTTCAGCCAACAGGAAGCCACAGCAGGGGAAAGAGCCAACACCCATTGCTTCGGACTGCCTGCGCCACCCCCCCTTGCCATTACCTCGTTCCGGCGAGGGTTGCGCTATTCCTTGCACGTTGCACCACCTGCAAAGTTGCAAGTTGCATGTACCTCCCTCTATGATGGAGATTTCCAGCCCCACCACGAGCTTCCTGGCCGGTCCCATATTCCAGAGCTCTAGTCACAGGACTGGCTTATTGTCATCCTAGAGCAGCTCCCCCACCCGGGTGTGCTGTGGACCACCAGTTGGTGACCTCTGATATAAGCACATGCTTCACTTGTTTATTTGGTTTATTATATTTTCAACCTAATCTATCATTTTTAATTTCCAACTCCTGGGAAGGTAGCTTGAAGGAAAATTACTGTTCCAATAACACCCAATAGACTTTGCACGTAAGTAAAAGTAAAATCCTCAAGTTAGTATTATATATTTTAAGGTTGGCTAAAACCTGCTACAGTCAGAAAGAAAATCTATACCAAGTCTCCACAAAGGTAATTAAAATTAGAATAATTAATCAGCAGCTCATAATCTTTTTGTAGCCTTAATTTCCTGCATTATTCGTGTTCAATCATCTCTATATAAAAGCCTCTCTTCAGACCAAATGTCAAACTTCATCCAACATATTAATCTGTAATACAGGGATTACAAACAACTTTTCAGTTGGTATATATAATTAAAAGTGTTCAAATAAAAACGTTCACTTCAGTCTACAAAGCAATCTGATTGCCAGAATTGTGTTGAAGCTTCACTTCAGTTCTAATGGGTAGACATTTTCTCTGTTGGCAGACATAATCTGTGGCAAACAGAGCAGATTCAACCAACAATAACTCATGCTGACAGTGAGAAAAACCTATAGCAGAGAAGGCTATGTTTCTGTAGATCTCTAAAATTTCTGTCCTTATCTCTTTATTTACTTCCTAAACACCCTTCTCATAACACTCCCCTACAGCAGAACAATAATGGGTTAAAAATTAAACTATAACGTCAAGGGAGAAAGCACACTTCCACAGCAGGGCAATATGAAGCCAACAGTTCTAGCTTCACATAATAAAACATAGATCAGTGCTGTGTTCTAAGATGTCTTTCATAACAAACAATGTGTCAAGCGCTGGGGAAATCAGGCGATTCAGGCAGTTCAAATGAGTATAAAGATTTATTGCAAGCTTAAGCTCTCTACAAGAATCTGACCAACAAGCGGTCAAGGGACGCAAGGGAGAGATAAGAGAGGCATTCAAGGCAATGTTAGATCTCTTGAGCATGCATGGACTTGCGACTTATGATGCCTTTGACCCCTCCCTCGGGCTCAGCCTGGTCATCTCCTACACAATGACTAATCCTACATCACTCTAGGTCAGTGTCTTTCAACCTTGGCAACTTTAAGACATGTGTACTTCAACTCCAGAATTCTGAGAGTTGAAGTCCACATGTCTTAATGTTGCCAAGGCTGAGAAACACTGCACTAGTTACTTCATGCCTCTGATGAAGGAGTTGCAGGTCACAAAAGCTTATGCTTTCTAATAAAGTTGGCCAGTCATAAAAGATGCTATAAGACTTCTTCTGATTTTTAACAAAAAAAGTCTTAAAGTGAGTGCTTATTAACAAAGAAATTCACAGAACCAAGGGACCTAGTTGGTTTACGCACAGAAGCCCTGCTCTAATTAAGAAATGCATATCATAGCCTCTGCTGGGTTTTAATATTACCTGAATAGAAGAAAATGAGCAAGGCATGTTGAATAAGATAATAAAACAATTGTTCAGTAATAGAACAATACAGAAAAGGGCAGAGCTCACAGCAGTACTTATCTGGGAGTTCTAAAGTACCTTATTATCTCTTAGAGATTTCCATACAAAAGCCAGATTTGATAAAGAGCTTCCCCACAGAAACACCACAGCAGCTTGCAAGATAGAACAGAGAATATAAGATAATGGACTTGGAAGTGATCTTGGAGGTCTTCTAATCCAACTCCTTTCTCAAGCAGGAGACCCTATACCATTCCAAACAAATGACTGTCCAATCTCTTCTTGAAAACCTCCAGTGATGGAGTACCCATAACTTTCAGAGGCAAGCCATTCCATTGATTAATAGTACTCACTGTCAGGAAATTTCTCCTTACTTCTAGGTTAAATCTCTCTTTAATGATCTTCCACCCATTACTTTTTGTCTTGCCCTCAGGTGCTGTGGAGAATAAATTGACTCCCAATTCTCTATGACAACCCCTCAAGTACTGAAAGACAGCTATGGTTCATCAAATGGTTTAGCCTCCAGATGCCTTATCTTTGTGCTCTTCTCTGCACTATTTCTAGGATTTCAACATCTTTTTTGTATCATGGAGACCAGTAAGGGTCATTATGTCCTCACAGGTGATGCCAATGTTATAAAAAAAAAAACCTTTCACAATAGGCTCTGCCCAGGGGAATGTTGGCAACTTGAAATTCTAGCACTTCATAATAAGGAAATAGTTTACTAACAGGATAGAATGGCAAAGTAGCTTGCCCAGCCAAGACAATGGCTGGCCCTTCATGATGCAGCAGGCCAAATGGTAAGTGATTGGGGGGGATTAGATAAGTAAATCTGAATTGATGAGCACCTTGCAGTCACAAGTACAAACAGGATGCCCATCTCCCAGATTTTGATCACATGATCACAGAGGTACTGCAATGGCCATAACTTCAAGAACCAGTCATAACTACCATTCATCAATGCTGTCATACAGCTGCTCAATAATGGGACATTATTCTGGAATGTGGCATTATCTCCCTCCAAATCAGACTTGCCCAGATCCTATTAATCTCCAGGAAGGTCTTGAAAATCTGCCTGCTTCTTTCCATGTTAGGACTAGCTTGCCCCACAAGATGGAGTGTATATTGGTGTGTCCTGTGTTATTGATTAATTTATTACATATACATAGCTGCCCATTTCACCAAAAGCAACTCTGGATTGTTGTGTTTTCTGCTGGATGGGGTTGTTGAAGGTCACTTACCTTCCTTTCTTTTGAGAATTAATAAGGTGACCAACTTTTTTACAATGAAAAGGAGGACACAAATAAATTGAAGAAAAAAAAATATCGTAAATAAAAGAAACATTTTATTCATTGCAACAATAATGCAGAATACACTATAATATGATAAATGCATAATAAAACATTTGTAACATTTTATATTGTAATTATGCTTACATGCCTATTAATTATTAT
>JANHJO010009213.1:252993-267183 GCA_032468235.1 Pseudoxyrhopus heterurus
TGCAGGCAGCTGGGAGCTGAATACTTAATTACAAGTACAGTGTTACTTAACCAGCTGAGCCACCGAGGCCCTTATGATCATAATCATAAAGTAATAATCATAAATCATAAGTCAACAGTCAGTGATACTTATAGGATACTAAATAAAAGCAATCAACATAAATCATAAGATACAAACAGTCATAGGATGCTGAAGGAATAAGCAATAGGAAAGATGAAAAGGATAATAGTAATACAGCCCTACTATGTGGTTTGACATCCCAGGGCATAAACCAATGTTGTGGGAATTAGTTGTTTAGCAGAGTGGTAGTAGGTGGGGTGGGTGGGGGAAACTGTCCTTGTTTCTAGTTGTTTTGGTATGCATTGCCCAATAGTGTCATCTTAAGGAAATAAGTTGAAACAGTTTATGTCCAGGATGTGAGAAGTCTGTAGATATTTTCACAACCCAGTTCTGGCTTGTGCAGTATATAGGTCCTTAATGGAAAGCAAACTGGTTGCAATTGTTTTTTCTGAGCCCTAACTGTCCATTGAAGCCTTTGTCTGTCCTGTTTGGTTGCTGCCAAACCAGACAATTATAGAGGTACAAATGTCAGACTTAATAATTCCTCTGTAGACCTATATCAGCAATTCCTTGGCCAGTCTGAGCTTTCTGAGTTGGCGCAGGAAGAACATTCTTTGTTGCGCTTTTTTGATGACATTTTTCATGTTAGGTGTCCATTTCAAGTCCTGAGAGATTATAGAACCCAGAAACGTGAAGGTTTCTATTGTTGGTTCTGTGTTGTCTACTAATTTGTAAGAGGTGGTAGAATAGGAAGGCTTCTCCTAAAATCTACTATCTTCTCTACAGTTTTGAATGTGTCCTGGCCACATCACAGGGCCAGTTGTTCAACTTCCCATCTGTATGCAGATTCATCGTCATGTTGAATGAGACCAATGACTGTTGTATCATCTGTAAACTTCAGTACTTTAGCTGAGGGATCCTTTGAGATGCAGTCATTGGTATAGAGAGAAAAGAGTAATGGAGAGAGCATACAGCCCTGGGCAATTTCTAAATTCTTAGTTATGAAAAAAATCAGATCCCAGTTGAGATTCTTTTCCTCAATGCCAGTGTAAAATTTCTTAAACACCCCAAGTAGGTTTCTCCTATAGTTCTAACCTGTGAGGGCTTATAGCAAGGTATCCAACCTTGGCAACTTTTAAGACTTGTGGACCTCCTCCCAGAATTCCACAGCCAGCAGGGGAAGTCCATAGATCTTAAAGTTGCCAAGGTTGGACACTTCTGGCCTATGGCCTATTAATACTAGAGGATGAATCAGATCCAATTAAGAAAGCATTTCCTATCCCTCTTCAGCCTATTATACAAACTTTAGAGCCAAGGATATGCTTACAAAGAGACCAAATATTGAACTGGGATTTTTAAAGAAAGAGTAGAATGTGTATGTATATTGACTTCTCCTGATATTATTCAGAGGATGAATTTACATCAGTATCACTAATGTAAATGTGGTATCAGGTTGCTTAGGCAGGTTACAACTTAACCTTCCCAGCAATGGGAATGAGAGCCAGTTTGGTATAGCAGTTATGGCATCCAACTAGAAACAGGAGTTCTAGTCCCACCTTAGGCACAAAGCCAACTTGTGCCAGTCTCTCCCTCTCAGCTCTTGCAAGGAAGCAATGGCAAACTACTTTTGAAAAACCTTGCCAAAAAAAACTACAGGGAATTGTCCAGGCAGTTGCCAGGAGTTGAAGGCACCAAAAGAATAACAGTAAAGCTACCCAAAAAAGCAGTTGCTTGTTTACATTCCCTTCAGTATTGTCACCCTTGGTCTATATTTTTGTGGTTGGAAATTTATTTGTTTATTTATTTGTTTGTTTGTTTATTATTTATTGAGATGGGGAACATTTTTATACAGAAGGAACCCCCCACATTTGCTTTGGAATTTATTTTAGGCAACATTTATGCTTTAGACAACATAGCAATTTATGGGATTTTTAAAAAACTGTACATGCTGTAGGGAATGAACAAGCTAGTAAAAAGCATCGAATGTTGTCTTGCTTTACTTCTGATTGCTTATTCATTTAGCACAATATTTTGTACTGTGGCAGCTCCTCTCTGGAGTATGAAATGAAAATAATTCCTTCAATTTGCCCAATCAATGGAAAAATTCCAATGATATTCAAGGAACGTCTTCAGGAAAAACATATAATGTTACCTTACCATTTGTAAGAGTGCACATATGATGTTTTTATAGGGAAAAAACCTTCAAAAACGTTTTTCCCTGCATTATCTGGCTTGTAGCTGTCCAGATGATCAATAGTCTGATAAAGCTTCAATCTAATTTTAACTGCAGTATTGTGTAGGCTTCTTTTTTACTCATTAAAACTGTATGAATCCAAGTAAATTGTAATGAATGAATGAAAAATCAAGTATGAAAGATGATCTAAAAACATTCCAATTTATACAGAACAATTCTATACTAAGCAAAGAACAATCAGCAAATATTTGACTGTTTTTTCCTCTCAACATTTTTGTTTTTCTCCTCCATGCAGAGTATTATTTTTTTTAAAAAAAATCACAGACAATCCATTGCAATGTCTCATGTTGTATCAATGTATCTTCTTAAATATGCCTTAAGTTGCCTTTAATACCAAAACATTAAGGCAGAGAAGAGTTAAATGACCTTTTTTATAATATCCCCTTGATCAATGTAAATCTAATTACTAACAATCATGCCCCCCCCAAGAACCAGTGCACATCTGTTCATTTTATTAGATTTACTATCATTTACTTGCTATGTTCTAGATTTCCAAGAAGGGCATATGGTGGAAAAAATACGCACTTGCTAATACTATTTATGAATATTGGCAGCATGTAGTAGCCTTCTGTGAGAGGAAGGCTAATGCATTCTCAGTGCTAAAATAAAGTAAGTGAGGATAAAAAAATGAAAAATAAGGAAATGACCTCCTATGAGTTATTCTGAGAATAAACCCTATTCAATGAAATAGCACTTTTATGGATAGGGTTTACAGGTAGTCCTCGACTTACAACAGTTCGTCTAGTGACCACTCAAAAGTTACAACAGCACTGAAAAATGTGACTGTTTTTCACAGTTATGACCTTCAAGCATTCCCATGATCATGTGATCAAAATCCAGCTGCTTGGCAACTGGTTCGTACTTATGACCACTGCTGTGTCCCAAGGTCATGTGATCAGTTTTTACAACCTACTGATAAACAAACTCAATGTGGAAGCCAGATTCACTTAACAACTGGTTACTAACTTATCAACTGCAGTGATTCACTTAACAACTGTGGCAAAAAAGGTTGTAAAATAGGATAAAATTCACTTAACAAATATCTCACTTAACAACAGAACCTTTGGGCTCAATTGTGGTTGTAAGTTGAGGACTACCTGTATTCCTAATTAAGCATCTCTATAAGGGTCGTTCCTTTTGATCGAACCCATCTGGATAATTGGTTAAAGTGCTTTCTCCTTTTATTAAATTTGTTAAATAAATTAAAATTTGCGTCTTGTACAAAAGGTGGGCATCAATTTAAGACAATGCTTTTTCCAATTCTTGAAAAGGAAAATATTCTGCTCTTCAAAGAGCCATAAATAGTCAAGTAAAACTAATTTTGCATGGTGAAGTGTAAAAAGGATGAACAAATTTGTCAGTTTCAATTTCTCTCAGTTTCTTCTTTTTCCCATGTTCTTCATTCCAAGTGAATTGCATATTAGCTTGTGACTTTCAATAAAAAAAAAATCTCCACATAAAAATTTACATGCAATTTTCTGCTCATTTTTCTGAACATACATATTTATGACCCATGTTTCTCTAAATATACATTTGGCTATTTACACATTATAAAAAATACTGCAGTTTTGCGTGCACTTTCCCTGATTGACACAATTCTGTGTATACTTCTTTCTAATTATACACACTGCTATGAATCTTGGCTAACTGAAAACTGTGAATATAGAAGGGTAATTGCAACCTAGTTCTTGTATTGATTTGGAAAGTACTAAATTGGTTAGTCCTTATCAAAATGAAAACTATATTAGTTCTTCTCTTCACTTATCAGAAGGCCTGATAGGAGATATGGAAGAAACTAAAATACAGTTGTTAATATCATAATTCTACCATTCCTGCAATAAAATAGTCAATGCTTATGTACAAATGCTACTATGTACAATATATTATTTAAAAATAAATAAAATAAACATTACAATGCATTTCTGGCAATGAGTATAGGAATAAAAATAAGTCATAATTAGTTATGATTTTAGCAAAACTTAATTTCAAATAGTCAGAGTTTATGATAATTATCTTTCTAGATGCTCAACTTCTTTCTGGAACAGTTCTTACATACACAAGGAGGATTGACCCAAGGATACTGTGCTGATTATCATTATCATCATAATAATTCTACTTATCTATCATAATCACACAAATGTTCTCAAGGATCTTTTAACAATATCTATATGATTCAGAGGAAGGTGAAATAGTAAAGATGTGTTCTATGAAGACCTATCTGCAGATCTACTTATTAAAATAATTTAAAAACAGGGTGGATTACAACTCCCATAACTCCCAATCATTAACTTTTTGTATGGAGCTGACATAAATGTGAGAAAATCTGAAGAGATTTCTTATTACTGTAAAAGGTGTAATTGAGCAATGAGACCATGCAAAGAGCAACTGCGCTACACACTCTCAAAAACTGTAAAAATAACCATTGCTTCTGAATCCAACAGAGACATTTTCTGTCCTTAATTTGCAGTATATTTTATATATGTCACCTTTCTAGTTACAGACTTGTATATCATTACAGTCAAACCTCGGTTCGCGCCCACAATCCGTTCCCGGACTGCGGGCGTGAAGCGAAATGGTCGCGTTCTGAAGCGACCCTCATCGTGCATGCGCAGACATTCTGCGCATGCGCAGAAGGGAAAACGGCACAGAAAGGAATCTTTTTGCACCGTTTTTTTTGTTCACCAACCAAGTTTTGAGTCAGGAACTGATTCAAAACTCAGCTGGCTTTTTTGGTCGTGTTGTGAATTGGTCGCGAAAGGAGGCCTTCGCAAACCGAGGTTCCACTGTATATGAAACATTTCAGGATTGGGGTCCTTCTCTGACAATATAATTTAGTTTTACCTTTATGTGTTACATTTATCATTAGATCATGCAGATGTGTATAGGGGCCTGGTGTGGCAAAGGATGGTTCATCTGCACTTTTTGAATTGTTGGTAGATTGGTGCTGCATGTGCAATTCTATGTCAATATATTATGCACATTAGGTGTAAATCCTAACAAGAAAACTTAATTTGCATTATAGCAATGACCTAACATATTCAATGTGGCCACTGCAAATAATTTGGACCCAAAAGATATATGAAGTAGTCCTCAGCCAGCAAAAACTTGGGCCAGTTATTCTGTTTCAGCTTCAGTGCTCAGTCTATAAAATCAAATATGCCAGCACCAGATGATGGGGGGGGGATAATTAGTTATGAAAAGAATTCTACAAAACCAGATTCTTAAGGAATTATTCTGTGCACTGGCAACAGGAAAAATTTCCAAGTTAGACTTTATACAGTAGAGTTTCTGGGGATTTTTCTGGGTTATCCAAAAGGTTTCAACAATACTACATTTGAAAGTGTGTGGTGTTATGTGGGTAAAAAAGGTTTTTTACAACCTATTTTTAAAGGTACATAGTAATAATGAAATACAATCAATTTCTTCATTTGAATCAAAACAATTCAGGAAACAAACATTTTAATATTTTATTTTTCTAACAAAATGGTAAAAAGCTAAAGTCAAAAAAAAGAATATAAGGTAATGCAAATCTTAAAAAATATTTAAGAAATGAGTTCTTCAAAGAATCTTCAGCATTTATTCTCAAATACTTTATACAGTTAAATTCTAATTAATTTCAATGAAATGTATGCTAAAATGTATGCTCACATGTTATACATTCATTTTATATGATGCTTCTGTTAGATCAGAATGCACAGTGGTGTGGGGGAGTTGTCAAAAGATTTGGTAGGGTACTATATTCCAAAAGAGAAATTTTAATGAAAAGAAGGAGTAGAGGTGACATGATAGCAGTGTTCCAATATCTAAGGGTCTGCCACAAAGAATGAGTGGGGGTCAACCTATTCTCCAGAGCACCTGAAGGCAGCACAAGAAGCAACAGATGGAAACTAATCAAGAACCACCCTAGAACTAAGGAAAAATTTCCTGACAGTTAGAATAATTAATCAGTGAAACAACTTGCCTCCAGAAGTTGTGAGTGCTCCAACACTGGAGGTTTTTAAGAAGAGATTAGACAACCATTTGTATGAAATGTTATAGGGTTTCTTGCTTGAGCAGGGGATTGGACTAGAAGACCTCCAAGGACCCTTCCAACTCTTTTATTCTGTTCTGTTATTCTATTAAATACTCTGTATTTTTTAAAGGCTTATGATCTATTAAATGAGTCTACAACAAATATTAAATGAGGTTTCATTTTACTGCATATTAAATACAGTTCCCTTGTCTGAGATTGGAAGCTAAGCAGAGTCAACCCGGGCTACAACCTGGCCAGGCAAATACCATGGAATTCCACATGAACCACACTTAGCAATTGAAAAAGCATCTTGGAAGACAGCCACACAGCACAGTATTTATGTATTGTCACCAAAAACAATGCATGGGTGTGTATGTAGGAATATATATGTATCACATTAAAGATCTTATTTTCCCAGTTTTCATAGTATTTATGCTGCAATTACTTGGCAGGAACAGATGAGTCCTTTCATTTTACTATCTTGTAGATAAAATGTACAAGGTAGATTAGTCAAGGCGAGCATTCCCAGAGATTGGTAAGCAGCACAACCAATCTTGCAGTACACCCATTAATCCACAACTGCTTACCTACACCCAGCCATACTCATTGACCTCAAATCATACCCCATTTACATCATGCCAAAAGCAATGAAATGCCAGGAAAAAAATAAGAATATAAAGAGGACTGCCTTCACCAGAGGAAAGGGGATGGTATAATAGGACATGTAAATATACCCATTGTAGTTCTAGTTTTTTCTACCATCAAAGCCTACAAGTAAAAGACCATTCTCAAGGATTTACATCTTACTTACATGGAGCATTTTTATTTCAACCTACAATTTACCTGTTTCCCACAACAAGTGAAAAAAAATGGCCTGTCTTACTAAGAAGATTTAATGATTAATAGTAAGTTGCCTTAGGATCTCAGGCACTGATGGGCCAAGAAGGAAGGGACAAATACATCATATTATATAAATATAATAAATAAAAAAGTGGAACAACATGGACATATATGTCCAACAGTTTTTGAGTAAGTTTAATTTCAAAAGGTTGCCTCTGGAAAACAACAGAATTGCCTGTAGAGCCTAAACCTATGCTATTAATCATCTCACTGTTGTGAAATAATAGCATATCCACAGGGTAAGAGGATTCGTGCAATATATAAAATGCAGCATTAAAATGACTTGGAATTAAACAGAAAATATAACTAAGAGCTATAAACGTTTCAGAGATGGCATGTTAAAGATTTTTCATATAACTCTGACTATATGCATTCCATGTGAAATTCTAGAATATCTGTCTTTCTGTGTCCAACCCATAACTGACATTCACTGCCATGAGAACAGTTTTGCAATCATATATTATTTTATAACCCAGTCGGAGGGCTCCAGAACTTCTGGGCAGGTCCAGAGTAGAAGCCCGAACTAAATCCTAGAGAAAGAAAATAGCTTTGGGAACTAATGTGATTTGGAACTGAATAGCCTTACCTGTCCAACTGAACTCATTCCATTTTTGAAATGATTATATGATACTGAGGTCAACAATTGGATTATTAAACCATATTAAACCATTTAAACATAATAACCATTTATGTTACGTGGTCCAATATAACTGTTTTGATTTTCAAATATCTCCTTGGAAGTAATTCCCCAGGAAGACAGGATTGCTGAGTAGTACAGTATAATACAATATAACCAATCTGTAAGTGAACTCTAAATAAAATTATTTCATTTATTCATTTTTAATAAAAAGCTGTAATATTATTATTCCCAGATAATAATTTCATGTTTGTTCTACTTTAATGATTTCTTTCTAGCTTGTGTTTCTTGGTAAAATGGAGATGATTGTTGATATTAATGGTTTTCAAAGAGCTATTGGGTAATACAAATTTTTGTATTAAGTGGTGCAAACCAGTCTCCACTACTCTTTGCAGGGGGGAAATATGTCTTAAGTCCAGTTTTTTTTCTGTATGGAATTAATTTCTATTTCAATATGAATCTAAAATGACCTTGGCCATTTTGATTGAGGAATTTCATTGAAAATTAGGTTCTGGTATAATCAGTGAATAGGAGATTACAGATCTAATATTTTAAAAGTCAAGGAAAAACTGAGAAAGACTAGAAGAACAATTAAATGCTGAGTGAGGGCATGTTCTAGGAAAAGCTGACTAAGAACTCTAAATAATTTAAGTAATTTTGTTAATTAAATACACTAAATTATTGCTGTTCATCTAAAAGTCTTGCATCATTCATAAAGAAATAACAAAATGTGAAGCACCCTGTTGACTTTGTTGAATTCTTAATATTCTTATTTCTCTGGACTGAGCTCTGAAGGGCTTCTATTGTATGGTCAATCCTTTCTCTGGAGATATTTTTAGAAGATGGTCCTGTGGTTTGTTTATTCAATACCTTCTTCTGTGATATGACGGTCATAAAATTCCATACTCTCCTCCAAAGTACATGAAACCAATAGGAGAAGCCCTATATCATTTTGGATTACAATATCCTTGGCAGTAGATGCCCCTCAGCAGTATCACTTCCTGTTTAAAAACTCCAAAGAAGCTGTAAACATCTTCAGCCCAATCTTTGACGCCAAAATCAGGCTGGAGTACATTTGGGCAATAAAATATTTCTTCCAATCATTTGCAAGGATTCCAGTTTGAATATTCCATTGGTTTTGAAAGAGAGCACCTTCCATCTTGACCAGTAAGATCCCCAGATGGGGTCCATGCTTTTGAGTGAAGCCTTAGTTCTGGATTTTCAAGTTTTAATAGCAGGCCAAGACCCAAGTTATATGTCTAGCAAGTATGCTTTCTTGAATTTTCCAAACTGGGTGCATACTACCACATCTCACAAGTCCTCTCATATCAACACCTCTGAAAAAAGGTCTAATTATCTTCAACTCATTCAGAATGCTGCAAGTGGGTTTCATAGAGAGGTAGAACATAAGGTTCACATCAGCTCATTTTTGGGGACCAAATTTATTGGCAGCCTCTTTGCTTTCAAGCATAGCTCAGTGTATTAAATATAATCTATAAATCCTTAAGCAACCAGATTTGTTAAATACCCATGCCCTGCAGAGCTTATGCTATCATTCCCTCCACTAAGGGATCTGTTTGAATGCTTGGCTGCTGGTGTTCTGGGGGACAATTAAATATTTTGAGCTTTTCTTATATCCTCTACCTTTTACATCTTTGCAGTTTACTGTTCACTAGTGCTATCTGTACTGTACAGTACTATATTGCTATTTTAACACATAACTCTGACTTCTTTAGGAAGGAAGAACAAGTTAGAAATTATTTTACTCATTTTATTTTTTAAAAAAAATCAGTCAAATGCCCTAAGTCTCTGGGCAATTTATAATAAAAATACATTATTATTCAGATTGTCTCAATCCTTTTGGCTTTTTAGAAAACTAGGATGCTAGGGAAGCCCAATATATATGTTTCTTTTGTTTTGTAAATACCTGAGTCATTTGCTTATTTTTTCTATACTGCAATGTGTTAGGAGCTTTAAATTTCTCTACTGGTTCGTATGTATACAAAAACAAACAAACATCGTATCAATTGGGCAGCAAGAAGGTGGCTGTCAAAATCTAAACAATAAAATTCAAATATGATTAGAATAAGATTAAAAGGCCTGGGAAAATAAAAAAATTGTCACTGGAATTATGCCAGTTGATTCTCTCTGGGAAAGAAATTCCATCAATAAGGTGCCACTACCAGAAAAGTTCTCTTGATTATAGAGATTTACCTCACCTCCTTTGGAAGGGGGACCTTGGAGAGGGCCTCATTAGGAGATGTTAATCCCCCACAAACAATGTTATCTGGATGGATCTCTATTTATTGCTTCTCATCCAGCCTTTATTCTGTCCAAGCACTGGTTCAGATCACCAACTGGCAGATTGCTTTAGATGAAAAGGAGAGTTGGATATTATTTGCATGTGGACAACAGCCCATGTTCTAGTGATCTCACACAGGGCCTTTCTATAGATATCAAAAGACAAAGCAAACAAAATGGAGTCCTGAGGGATGCCTAACTGTGCTGAGGCAATCCCCCCAAATCACCTTCTAAAAATTGGCATCAAAATAGTAGCAGAATTACTGTATTGTGGTGCCCCAAACATCCCAGCATAATCAGTCCAAAAGTATACCAGAGTAAATTGTATGGAAAGCCACTAAAAAGACCAGTAGGAGCAACTCAATTTCAAAGCTGAATTAAATGGATCTAGAAAACCAATCATGTCCAAGAAAGCCTGGCCACCATCTGCTCAAAAAATTTATCCAGGAAGGAAATACAGGTCACATGCCTATACCATTTTTCATCCTCTGGGTCCAGATTGGTGTCTTCAGAAATTGTTTGATTGATCTTTTAAGGTCAATCTTAAAAGAGGCTGGGACTGCTTCCTCCCCTCAGTGAGGAATTTACAACTGCCTTATATATAAAATTTAATATATTATACAAATAATAATTTGAATGCATGCTTTAAGACTTAAAATTCCCACTGACGTTTTACCTAAGCAGGATGTTTTAAACTGACTTCAGATTTACTTCAAAGTTAAGTAGGATTTAGCTAAAATAGATAATATACAAATGATAGCTCAGCTCAGTCCAGCTTCTAACATTACATACTTAATTCTAAACATAGGCACTAATCTGAATTGGAACTACTATGTGCAGATAGATGTAATAGGGAGATGTAACTGGAGTTACCATGACTGAGTTTGGTGGCCATATTAATTTATATAATCATTAATCAATCATTCCTGACTGCCTTTTTAAAGCTCCTTGTAGAGACATTGGGTTAAATAATAAATTTATTGGCAATAGTGAAGGTGTATGGTTTTATCTTTCTCTCAAATTTACATACACTAAGAAAGCTTGGTGGAAGATTTAGAGGTTGTCCCTTCCCACTTTTCAGTAAGTCTAACTTACTTTGTGAATTTCTTTAATCCCTAAATACCTCCAGATATTTAATCTCAACTGATCTTCCACCTGGGTAATTATTTCCATTCTAGATTATTTCAATGGCATCTACATTCATTAGTCATTAATTTAAATTAGTACTTTGCACTGAGAAATTTTCTGGGCTGGCTTGTTAACATTAGATGAATTACTTTATATTTGAAAAAAGAAACATAAATTGACTTAACCATATACCTTTAATAGAGTTGACAGTGGACCAATCTACAACTCATACCAAGAGTAGTTTATAAAATCAATTCCACTTGCTTAGAACTTATCATATTTATACAATCATAATATCTGATCTCTATAAACAAGATTCTATGCAATGAAAACTGTGGGATTCCCAATAGATTATAATCTGCACAAATCTATCTATGGTTTACAATTTTAAAATGGCTATATTTTTCTCACAGAATCAAGATAGTCAAGAAAATTTACTTTTAGTCATCTAACCACATTAAAATATATATAAAAAGCCAATACAGAGAAAACAGCAGGGCATATTCATCATCCCTACAATTGACCCCAATCTTTCATAGATTGTCAGTCCTCTTTGAAGTGGCCTTTGATATAAAAATTGCAATCTTACTGGTGACATGCAAGTTCATTCCCTGCAAGAAGTAAAACCATATTTTTACTTCAGCAAAGGTTCAGTCAGATGTAGTGTAGTTTCTCTATTTAATGCAATTCCATTGGTGGCTACAAACATGATATGCTATCAATAATTCTTAGTACTAGATTTGAATTAATTTAATTTAAAGCATGCTTTATATACTCTGTGCAATACATAACACTAGGATGCAGGGCAAATGTGTACTTCTGCATGATATCAGATGAATCAAAGCTCTAGGTTTCCTTCCGTTATTATATCTACTTTATGTGGATATATAGTTATAGTTATAATAAGAGGGAGGAGGAAGGAGGGAGGGAGGGAGAGAGAGAGAGAGAAAGAGAGAGAGAAGAGAAGAATGACCATATATCTGTCTCTGAAATTTAAATTTATTTCTCCAGGTTAAGAGATGTTTTGAGATGTTTTGGTCTTACATTTATATGCTTGTGATGGTTGAGGCATACACAGGGTTTATACAGAATAGTCTCTGAAATCCCTAACCATCTTTTCAAATGCATTGAAATTTCAACGATGCCGAGTTTGTATTGGAAGAAAAGGCAAAATCAATAATGCTGAAAAGCTCTACAATGTACATACACTATGGCAAAAAGGTCTGTGGGTAGGTGGCAGATAACATGGGTGGCAAGGATTATAAGAAAAAGAAGTAATAGGAAAAAAACAGCTGGATGATTTTAAAACAGAGGAATAGCAAATAAAATGCCATGTTAAAAAACCTTAAGAAGAGTGTGTATATGTCTGTACATTCATATGTGTGTCACATACACACATGCATGTGTTTGTATGTCTACACTCAAACAGAATAAACAGTAAAAATACAATCAAGCATTCTGTAATTGTACCTATTTCAGACTGGAGAATTGGATATTAGATTACAGTCTCAGTTTTTCAGGCAATTATTTATGTTAGACCAAAGATCAAGAGACAGTATTCAGTAGGAAATGGGTTTTCTCTACAGCCAATGAAAAGTGAATTGCTGTATAAGGTTTTAAATCCATTTTGGGACAGGGGGTAAGAATCTCAAAGTGGGGATTTGAACCAATAATAGATTTGAAAACTCTTAGTTTATATAGATGTTTATATTAAATCTTTTAAAGCATAAATCCCTTGAGCCTGATGACCAATCCTACTCATAGCAAAACACAAGTCAAAAGGAAGATGCAGTGCACACAGATACCCACAGTCCCATGACATCTATGGCAAACTGTGGATAGAGTGAATCATTTGATTCAAAACAACAATTTCCAAAAATATAGTAAGTTTTCCATTTGGATGTAAGTTAGATGCTTCCGTAAGCACATTTATGAATGGGATGCAACACATGTACACTCCATCTGCAGAGTAGTGGAAGGAGAGGAATTTGCAACCTAACCTGTCCCTCCTTTTCCCCAAAAGCTCTAGTGTGTTTCTTTAGTCATCCAGCAGAGGTGAAACTCCATTTGAAGACATCGGGGCCCCATTCAGAAGTTCAGAGGAAGACAGAATGGCATGATAGGGTCAACTTATGATATGGTCTAGTTTCCAGCAAAAATAATAATAATAATAAAATGGGTTTGTTTAAGGACTGTGGCATTCGCTTAACAACCAAAAAAGTTGGTCTGCTCACATAGTGACCCACTTAATAACCCCCACAATCTAGGAATGTAATTCCAGGCTCAATTACAGTTGTAAGTTGAGGGCTGCCTGTACTATTATTGATTTCTACTCTTGTAATAAAAGAGCTTTGAGCAGATTCTCTCTGAAATTTTAGTGTTGGGGTCATATGACAGAGTGACCACAGAGAAGCTAATATGCATTAGGTGAATCCGAGTTTCAAATGTTGTCCCAATTGGCCTACAAAAACAGTTGGATTTTTCGTATTTGGGGAGCTGAGTCATTATTCCACAATGCAACACAGACAATGCTCCAAAAATTGAGTTGCTTTGTTATTTCTATGAAGAAATAAATGCAGAATTACATGATAGTAGCACATTTATCACAAAATGGCAAACATCCTAACTTCATCTTTTGTTCTCATCCAGATTCTGAAGTGACAATGAATACATTTGCTGTAATTAGCATGATGACATATCATTCAGATATGGGCCCAAATATAGCAAATACTCAAACACATTTGTATTTGATATATATACATACACGAATATAATTATTGAACAATCCTGTATATACATTGCATCTGATTTATTGAATAAAGGATAGGTAAAGGTAAAGGTTCCCCTCGCACATCTGTGCTAGTCGTTCCCGACTCTAGGGGGCGGTGCTCATCTCCG
>JANHJO010009214.1:19917-31653 GCA_032468235.1 Pseudoxyrhopus heterurus
TTCTATTCTATTCTATTCTATAAATTTTATTAAAGACAGAAAGAAGGCATAATGTTGAATACTGAAGATTGAATGAAAAGCCAAAGATGGGATTATTTGAAAGTAATGTAAAAAGTAGAAACATTTCTTAACATTCCTGATGTATGTTTCTAATGGTTGCATTCCAGAAACAAATGTAGACATTTATTGTACATAAGGCCTGATGGAGAATGTTTTTGCATTATTTTTCATATGTTCAACCCTAACACTGAAAATATTCTCTAGTAAACAATAGAAATGTATCTGAAATTTTGAATATTTATTGAGAGTACTCAGTTGTTTGTAAATAACATTTATTGGCAAATGCCAGAATCTCCTGACATTTCCCACTATGCCTATACAAATCTTTGTAACAAATGTCAACGTTTAACAAATTTCTGACATTTACCAAAATGTATTTTCACAGATGTCTTCCTATAGAAAATATTTATATACCTCTGCAGATTAATCTTAGGTCTAGTCAGTAAACTATCAGCATGCTCACAGTTTTAGAAAAGATATTGACTCTGATATTCTTAGGAATAGAGTTGCACTGACATTTGATTTATCCAGATATAAATACAATTTTCTTAATGATTACTTTAATTTGCTTAAATAGAAATGAAAATATTTATAGGAGAAATGTGCAGTTCTTTCAGGACTGCCATCTTAATCTTAACATCTTACCACCAGTCCTAACACATGTGCCTATGAGCCATGGTGGCACAGTGGTTAGAGTGGAGTACTGCAAGATGCTTCTACTAACTGCCAGCTGCCTGCAATTTGGCAATTCGAATCTCATCAGGCTCAAGGTTGACTCAGCCTTCCATCCTTCTGAGATGGGTAAAATGACCCAGATTGTGGGGGGCAATATGCTGACTCTGTAAACCACTTAGAGAGGGCTGTAAAGCACTGTAAAGTGATATATAAGCCTAAGTGCTATTGCTACACCTTATTTATTTTTATTTTATGCATTTCTTATTTTCTTTCAAGATTACCTATGCATTCATCTGGGAATTCCACCCTTCCCTCCTGTTGTTTCACTCTTAATTCCTTTCTAGTGTCAGAGTGTTTTCTCCCTCTGTTCTGCTTTCCAACCTATTAATATTTTTTTGCTTTCAAGACTTTTTTTTTAAAAAAGTTTGCATCTTCTGTAAAGTAAAGCTATAATTCTTTTTAGCATGTTTGTTTCTCAAGAAGATATTTACATAAAAAGAAATCCTGCTATTGTTGCTAATGTTCTTTTTTTTAAGAATGTATGTGGCACTGTGTTTGGAGTCCTTTCAGATTACAGGTCCTTGATTTGTGTCTATTGGTACACAATAGGCCAGGGGTGTCCAACTGAAGGCATGTGGGCTGGATCCAGCCCGCGGGGTGCTTAAATCTGGCCCACAGGGCTGGCCTGGAAATAGAAAAGGACTGGCTCACGGTAGATGCAGCAGCCCCTATGCCCCATGTTGGCTGGCAGAGTGCTGCAGGAGGCCTTCCAGGCTGAAAAGGGGGCACCGGGGACACATGTGGCCCCCCCTGCCTCATTTTGGCTGGCAGAGTGCTGCAGGAGGTGTCCATCCCATCTCGCCCCCAGCCAGCCCGTGGAGAAGTACAATGCTGATCCAGCCCTAAAGAAATCCAGTTTGACACCCCTGCAATAGGCTTACTGGCTCAATTGAAGATATTCTATTATTGTTGAGTAAAACTGGCAAAGTGGAAGACAATGGGAGAAAAGCATAAATGTTAAAATGTAACCAGAAGTCTTTCAAAACATATAAGATAACTTTTATTGTCATTTTTTCTGTGAACACACTAAACACATTAAAAAAATATGAAATTCTAATGGCGCTCTCAAAAGAAAATAAGCCAAAATGTTGACAATCCACTAAAGCTAACAGCACTATCCAAAATAGAATGCTTCAGCCAAGTTTCCGTTGCAATGATGACACAACAGTTTCTCACCTGCCAGTTTGTTACCGTATTAACTCAAGCTTCATGTAAACCATTTTAGGCTCTGAGGAGCACATTAGCAAACAAAATATATGGTAGTGACACTCTATATGGATTACCCTTTAGCCTACTTGTTAGCCCTCCATGTTTGCCTCATTTCCTTTTTCGATCATACCACCTCCACCTCAGAAAACATGTAGCACCAGAGGAACATTTTCCTGCTTAAAAGGCTGCTGCATCCCAGCTGACTCTGCCACCCAAAATGCTGATCACTTTCAGAAATTACAGCCAATCTCACACTGTCCATGCAACTCACCAGGACTTCTGCTGCTGGCACCTTCAACAGAAACAGTCTGAAGCAACACGGATTCTCCAGAACAGCTTTATCAATAGTTCCTCTCTTGCTATCACCAAATCCAATATAGACTGATGGTCATATAACAGTTTAGTAATACATTTCCGCTTTCTTGTCACAATTCCCAAAGAATCACTCAAACCGGATGGCATTTTCATCTCCAAAAGCCCAACACTCTTGAGAGCCAAAGCTGCTACAGCCAGCAAGTCACCGCCATTTTAGAAATACTAAAATGTCTAGGTGCAGCAGTCTTCACTACAATATGGCATATTAGACCTTTCTGCATTTAGTAGTGGCCATTTTAGTGCATTTTCTTTATCATCCTAATCTATGTCCTAGAATAGATTTTTGTATATTTTATAATACTTAATGATAATGATTTGTAGTGAAGCTGAAAGATAGTGATCTGCTTAGGGTTATCACATATATCCCTGAATGAATTCCTTATTGCATATTCAGAGCAAATCCTCTGTCAAAGGATGATGATGATTTTATTTCAAATAGAATATAGATTAATATTACAGAATTTACAGTAGTAATATAAGACAAGAATATACAAACAATATAAAACATGACATGTATCAGAAAATAAAGCTTAAAATATGACATGAGAGAGACAATAGGATTTTGTGAATTCAGATCAATTATAATTACAGTATGGTAGCATGATATTAAACTACATTGCTAAAAAAAACTATGAAGCCAGCTTGGCTGGACAAAATAGGGCTTAAATTAAATATATATGGAGATTCTCAATCATCCATGTCATGTTTGTTTCAAGAGTGCTTTTCAAAAAGCAACTGGACTTTCTTTTTCTTTTTTCCTTGAAAACGTTTTGCTTCTCAACTGACTGAAGCTTCTTGGATGAGAAGCAAAACACTTTCAAGCAAAAAACCAAGAAAGTCCAATTGTCTTTTGAAAAACCTTTAGAACTTTGTTAATAAGAAATGTAAATTAATGCAAATGTGTTACTGCTAAAAAAAAAGAGAGATGAGTGTTTAATATCACTAAACAACCAATGTGAAAGGAAGTTTTCCAAGTGCATAAGACCAAAGTGTGCCCTAAGAATTAAATTTGAGTTTATTAAGTGTATTATTGTGCATTTGGTTCAATGGTTTTTGAAGCATGAGTCAAAGAAGAATAAATAAATATTGGAAGAATAAGTGCAAGATCATCCAGCTCTTATCTTGTTGAGTCTTACACCAGGTTAAAGCCTTTGAAGAGTGAAAAAGCCAAATATGTGTGAACTTTCCTATAAAATATTGACAAAAAGTTTATAAAAGCCCCAGAGATATGTGTTGTATAGTTTTCAATGTAAATAAAAAAGTTGCACAAAAATTTCGTTTTGTATTTACAGAACAGTGCTGGCTAAATGAAATGTAGGTTAAGATAGACTTTTACAAAATTATCATAGACATAAACATAAAAGAAGTAAAATTTTCTTTGTATAGCACTGATTGAACCATTTTATTATGTAGTCTTCCTGAGTTTTGGAAATACACTGAAGATCTTCCTGTATTTAATTTCAGATATTCTATGAAAGAATTCCAAGGTACCTTAAAAGCATCTCAAAGCAACCCTGTACATGAAACATATTTTAGTTTTTTAATTCATAGACTTTTATCCTACATATCAGGTAGAGTCCCTTGGGAGCGGGCGGTATATAAATTCATTTAAATAAATTTAAATAAATAGAAAAGCTACCAGGTGACTTAGAGATCAATTTAAAGACACATAAAACTAGAAAAGGGATGACAATGGGGATGGAAAAGAAACAACAGTTTATGGAATTGCTTATCTAAGGAACTTGTGGTAGTCCTGCTTTTCTTCTGTCTACTGAGGGCTTGTGGAATAGCAATTGGAATTTATCATACTCATAATTAATATCAATACTCAGGGTGCAAATAAGTAATACAATAATATCCATCCTATACAAAAGGGTCATCTAATAATAATTTGAATACACCTGGTAAAAATACCAATAATTTTCACCATTGTCTTGAGCACTTTTATTTTTTAAAAAAACTCATTATTTCTTTTTGGGCAAGAATATATAATACTGCATGCAGCTAAACCTTAAATGACCATGCTCATGTCCTAAAAAGCATTTCAGAGAAAATGGATAGAAAATAATTGAAGACATTCAAAGAAAATGTGGAATCTAAAAATTGGTCTCATCAGCTAATAACAGAGGGTTTGCCACTGAAAGAAAAATAAGCCCAGTTTCCTTCCTAAAATCTTTTGCCTATTCAGAGGCAATATTTTACGGAAGCAATTGTGCTGATGATTTTTTGAAGGAGAGGGATATTCCCAAACAATTTCTTGAGTGAGCCTCCCTCTCAGCAATTCCAAGACTTATTTTCTAAACAATTGCTAACTCCTACTCTTGGCTGAAAGAAAATGGTAGCAGTGGCTGAAAGAAAAATGGTAGCAGTAGCAGCACTTTCCAGTTTGGCCGCTTGGCAACCATTTTGTGTTCTTAACTATACTATATGCTAGCCTCAATGTATTCTTGTGGCACAATGTATTCTTGCAGTAGAAAAATGAACTGTCATTCATCTGTGACTATTAATAACATTATTGATATATCTGGGCATGTGGGTATGTGTATACATAACACACATTAAATACACACACATACATTTTTTAAAAATACTTTTTCTTAATGAATGCTGGTTGCTTTTAAAAGTTTTGTTTTTATCAACTTCCAATTCTAGAAGGGAGGAAAACAAAATATGACGTTTAAGCAATTAAGAAATGATGTTGATTATTTTTTATTTATGGTACCTCCTAAGTAGCTACAAATTCTCCAGATTAGTTTAGTTTCATGCCCATTCTCTTCATCATATTTAAGAAGCTTCTTATTTAATGTAACCCAATCCAATCCAATAAGTTTGCTTAGGAGGGATACATTGTCATTGTCAACCCCTATCAATGAGTTGATCAACAAAACACTGTTGTTTTTAATTTAAAGATTATGATTCATGAATGTTGTAAATTGCAAACAAAATGTATACATTTCAATTGAAGGTTTCAAATATTGTGCAAGCAGTCATTCTGACAGAGGACTATATAAACTCTAATTAATTGCACAGATTTAATTGTCTCTCTGGCAAAAATGTTATTGAAGAATGTTAAATGGAGAGCTATAGCATGCCTAGAGGGAATTGGGTCTTGAAAGCTAAATACTACATAAAACAAGACAGGGAATGCTAGGGACTACAAGCTAGTCAGCTCACTCCAGAGAATATAGAAGTAATGGTTTGGAAGAGCTGTTAATTAGTTAATGTATTGGAAATGCAAAACACATAAGAAGCTAATTAAGTGGAATTGATGTACATAATCTTGGACTGTTCCGACCTTAATTTTGAATAGAACTATTATTCTATGACTTGAATCTTCCTCAAACAGAAGCAGATACAATTCTGTGGAGCCTAATATAGTTGCGAATCAATTCTCCTGGCCGTTCTTTCACTTTTTTGTTTTCTAACATTTTCGCTAGACCTGATCTTTCATCTACACTTCAAGCATCACCATTTGTACCATTAATCTTATCAGGAAATTTGGCATATCAGGGCTACCCATCTGTACACAACAAGGTAGTTTAGATTATAAAAAATTAAGCAGGAACTTCAGTTCCTGCCAATGTTGTGTATGTCTGGGATGATACAAGGGCTATTCAGTTCTTAAAGATCTCAGGGTGTATATAGAAGCAAAAATAGAACACATCTTCCAACTTTCTGATGTTTTGCTTCCAAATATCTAAGTACTGTATTTCTGTGACAGTCATTCAAATGTCAAACATAGATAAAATATTCTTAGAAATGCAGAGCTGTCTGAGTGGGAGTCTTGTATTTACCTAAAATAGACATCATAAGCATGGAAACTGATGGAGACATATACTGTGGTTCCTCTCACTTATTACCATCGCAATGTCCCCATGTCCATGTGATCAGAAGCTGGGTGCTTGGCAACCAGCATGTATTTATGACAGTTGCAGCATCCCCGGGTCATGTATTTGCCATTTGTGACCTTCCCAGCCAGCTTCCAACAAGCAGAATCAATGGGGGAAATCAAATTCAGTTAACAATCTCAAGATTCACTTAACAACTGCAGTATTTTGCTTAGCAATCACAGCAAAAAGGTGATAAAATTGGGCATGACTCACATGACAACCACTTTGCTTAAAAATAGAAATTCTGGTACCAACTGCAATCCTAAGTCAAGGACTACCTGTGCTTATACATATAAACAGAACAGGTATTTCTCTTGGTATGAGTCTACTTCGGATCTTCAAAGTCTCCATATTTATATAAGGAAAACACAGGCAAAAATTTAGCTGTTCCAAACAACACTTTTTTTTAGGAATTGGATTGTTAACTTCTTCTATTTAAATACTGTAATTATGAAGTACAATAACTTTCAGCCTAGACTTGCAATTGTACCCTGCAAGTTTTGAGTAGGACTATTCAACTCTTCTAATCACTTGCACTTGTGGCCTTGGTTGATGCCCAGGCTATGCTGGATTTTCTGGGATATGACTGTCATATCCTGAGGGACCGAATCACAGTATAACAGTGTGCTTGGGAATCACAGCCAATATTTTATTCAAAATTGCTGCTTTTTTGCCTGACATATTGCTAAGTCAGGAATGTACTTCAGAATTTATTTGCTTATCCCATCTACTAAATTACAATATGGATGTTATTAATGAATATTTGAAGAAGAATATAACCAGCTAAATGATATCCGTAAATGTTCCACAAGTATGGGATTACAAAAGAGAGAGCTATTTGAACATCTGGTTTATATAGGAGTAATGAAGCTTGCAACTGTCCAATTTTATTTATTTTGACAAATTCTTTAGATCCATGGTACTAGATTTCTAGGCATCTGAAAACATAATTCTACCTGATCATAGTGGAATGCTAACTTTGCCCGTTCTTGACTTCTAGCCAACCAATTCATCAATGACTTTTAAAATGGGGATAACAAGGTTCTTTTAATAATCCCAAGACTGTCTCCTAAAAAAGACATATCGGTATAAGCCCATCTGAGGGAAAATGGAGAGCAAATGTGAAATGAAATATAGCTACTCTGTCAGGTTTCATCACGTACTAACCTTTAAAACTCAAACCAAGAAACAGCGTATAAAATGCAATGCAGAAATGGCAGACAGAAAAAAAAATTCTATCCCATATTACCATAATTACAGTCTTTCTTCATGAATCTCTGTATGTGTTTATGGAAATGTGTCCTTAGTGTGCCTCAAATTCACAGGATCATCTTTTAAGTAAAAACTAGAAGCCAGAAGACTAGGCCAGTTTGCGAAGCTCATTATGTCTTCCGAAACTAAGTTTCTCCACAGTTCCAACTCTGAAGAACAAACCTAATAAAAGAGAACATGCTTTCCTATTTTATTTTGTTGAAAATAACTGTCTTTTATTTCTATTAGTTTCCTGCCTTCATAAATCCATTTCAGAGCATCCAGCAACAATGTTAAAATAGTCTACAATAACATAAAGCCGCCAGCAGGAATACTAAGAGCAGAGAGAGAGAAAGGGTGTCTGTGGGAAAGGATACGTATGGAAAAAAAATCAAGATGGCAGACATTACTACATAAATAAAGAGCTGCCCATTTTTAATGTGCTTCAATCACATGGTTGCATGCATCTATCTTCCCTTCTGCTTCAGAACCCCTTTCCCTAAATAAACTATTCAGGCTTGTAGGCATTCAGATGTGGCCACTAAGAGGCAAATCTTTGCTAGATGATTAAATGTCATTGGAATCACCATCAAATGGAGGAAGGGATTCCATTTTCAGAATGCTAGAAAATATGTTCTTTTATGTCAGCAATTTACGGTACTTAAATTTAATACTGTATGTAGATTTACATACATATCTAAAGGGGGAAGAGGGCAAAAAGATAGGATTGCTACATGTGTATATTTAAGAGCAGGGGCATGTTGGTCCTGAAATAATGATTTCTGTAGATCTTTGATAGTTAATAGAATATTATGATATGAATAAGTTTTTGATTAATGAGTCCTTCAAAACAAAACTGCCCAGATCAAGCATAGTTGCTTAAAGTCATTCACTATTTACCTGAAATGCAAATAGTTAATGCTGAATTATTGCTGGCAGTTTCTTTCAGATTAAAAAAAAACGAGTATATTTTTCCACAAGTTATTCCTCATGAAAAGGCAAATTCTGTTCTCTCAGAGTGGTCCATTACCCTTCACCCCAAATGGGAGAAAACGAATCACAGATGACTTATTATGTTCCTTGCACATTGGAAAAAGTAAATCTTGTCTAGGCTTGGAAGCTAAGCTGGGTTGTGAAAGGGAAATCTT
Organism: Pseudoxyrhopus heterurus; assembly: GCA_032468235.1. Lineage (NCBI taxonomy): Eukaryota > Metazoa > Chordata > Lepidosauria > Squamata > Pseudoxyrhopus > Pseudoxyrhopus heterurus. The sequence goes on from JANHJO010009214.1 coordinate 28,586, forward strand.
TGGGTGGGAAACTATCCAGGAAGCAGCAATGATGATTACTTTCTTATTGTTGCCAAGAAAGTTACATGAATATGTTTATGTCGCTTGACTTTTATGCTGAAAAGGTGCACATAGAAAAAAATGTATAGATAATCCTTGACTTACAACCAATAACTGAACCCCCAATTTTGGTCCTAAGTCATGATAGTTATAAAGCAGGACATCATCTGATTTTTCCCCATGTTATAACTTTTTTTTGCAGTGGCTATTAAGTGAAGGAAACAGTTGTAAAAGAAACACCATGGTTGTTAAGTGAATGCCACAGTCGTTAAGCACAGCTATTGTTTGCTGTGGGACATTTTTTTCTGGAAACTGGAAGTAAATGCCAGTTGTCACCAAAAATGTTGTAAATCACAGTCACATGACTGTGGGGCACTGCAAATGGACATAAATGTTGCTGTTACTGAGCTTCCAAAATGACCATGGGGAGGATGTATAGAGGAATTTCAAATCCAGATCATAAGTCCCTTTTTCAGAGTCTGTTGTAACTTCCAATAAAAGTTGAGGACTATCTGTAATTTGAAATATGCAATATCTCACCACAGGATGGAAGACATAATGATCCATGGGCAGATTGCTAAATCTGCTATCCCAGTGCTAAGTCTAAGAAGCAGTATGTAATCTTTGCCTGGTCCTTCTACCTGTGACTGCCTTTCTAACAGATGTTTAGACTGCAAAGTAAAGCACTCTACTTGCTTCCTACTGATCCATGAATACTAGAAACAGTGCCTGCAACTAGAAACTTAGAAGGGATTGTTTCAATGGATTCCCTAAGAAAGGAGCTGGGTTTTCTGAAGCAGTCCATTCGGAACAGCAGAGAAACAGTCCTTGCTGAACATATCTAATACCTTTGTTAGTGATCCAGTCCCAGGGAAGTTCCTTGCTGCACTGTTTATCATTTTACTTCTCTAAGGGCAGTAAATATCACACAGCTAACGATGTTGGATGACATTTGGTTTTTCTTTTTTCTTTTTTAGCAGCAGGCTAAGGCTTCTGGCCAATGGTGCAAACAATTTCCTTGGCAGCCCTGCCACTGTCCTGTGGCTAGGCTGCCGCTAATGAGTTGTTTCAATGATCAGGACCACTTTGCTTCTATTGTTCTGTGATATGTGCTTTCCATTTTCATGATCTATTGTGTTTACAGAGCATGTGAAGTCTTGCTCTTTTCTTTCTCCATTTACCAAGGTATGACAAAGGATTAGAATAGTGTGGCCACCTAGCATCATACAATGGATCTCGTCTCCCCCACTGTGTTTTCATTTAATTTACTTGCAGATAGCCCATATTATTTTACCTCAAACAGTTTTCTTTTAAAATATATATATATATATATTTATGGAACATTCTACACTTTTGCACATACATTTTATTAGTGCTAAAGATTAATCCTGTAGCTTTGTACAATTAATATAAAGAGATAAAAAAACATACATAGTAGTACTCTCCGAACAAGAAATAGCAATTGATAGCCTGATAATTTTTCTGGATTGTGAAATGTGTATAAATCAGTTGTGGTTCTCCATTGTGAAAAGTTGCTAGATCTGTGGTGATAAGCATTTATCACTGTATGATTATAATCATCATTTGAAAATATGGGCATTTTTTTTTCTATACTTTAATAGCTGTACTTCCTATATAAACATCTTCTATAGGTAGTATAAATCTACTTACTTTAACTAATTAAAGGAGTCATACGGCTTTAGTCAAATCAAAGTAATACATTAATGTTGAATCACAGAGGTCTTTTGCCATTTTGTACTATAAAATCAGCACTTCACTTCTAATAGAAAGATTAAATAGGCAAACCATATTCCAGTATGACAGTACTAGTATGGGAAGAAACATAAAGAAGAAGAGGGAGTCTCAGAAGAAGAAAAGGTCCAGGACAAGCGTATGGAGATATCTCATTATGCCCCTCACAAAGGCCTTTAGAATCAACCTTCAGTTGCATGAAATTGTATGTGTGCAATGCATCTACATTGTATCCACTATCATGTGCACTGCCTACTGTGGGCAGAATATAATATAGATGGTTTACAAGAGGAGGGACATCTCAGCCAGAAACTCCCTCTCTCTTAAGGCCAGTTTATAACATTCTCTGTTTGCTCTTTGCTGACTGGTGTAGAGGTTCCTAATTTGGAAATACTCCACAGGCAAAACAAAATTTAGCTGTTTAGTTGTTTGTTTATTTTCTTTACTTCTAAGGCTTTTCTATTTATTTAAGTAATAGTTATCCTGAGTGAGCTGTATGCCTTAGGGATATATATTTTAATTACATAAATAAATGTTATCTACTGTTATGGATAGATATTTGTAGGAGTAGGAAAGGAAGCAGAGACCCATTATGAAGCAAACTATAGAATGTATGTACTTGGATCATATTTTCTGTCACTTGTCACTAGCTACATATGCATATTTTTTCTAAAGTTCAAGTATGGTAAGTGTGAAATAAATGTTCTGCATATACGATTGCATGAGGTATTAAAGTATTGAATTGAGCTTAATTCTCTGAGACTTTACGATAACCAGCCATTTTTCCTGATAATAATATCAAGTAGCTTACTTCTGGGATTTTATTTTATTTTTAAATTCCAGTCTAGTTTATAGCACTGAAATTCTCTGGCAGTCTCCTATCGAATATTAGGCAGGCCTGACCTGGTTTAGTTTCTGAGCTACAGTCAAGCAGGCATGAGTGGTCATTGGACAAGGTAAAAACAATTACAACAACAATAAAAATTAGGATGGCATCTGCAACTGCATCATCTTTTATACATACATTGAGCATGGCACATATAAAAAAATATAGTGGGGGTTTGAATGTACAGTCACAGCTACAATTTTGATGCCAACCCACCTTAAGCATGCCCCCACAGTCAGCCTACTGAGCAATTATTTTATTGATTGTAAATACTGTCCCTGAAGAAGACCCCAGTGATCCTGATACACAGGAATTTTCTCCTTTGAATAAACAATATTTTTTATTATTATTCCCCTTCACATTTGTACATAGCTGTTTCTTTTCTTCATTT
>JANHJO010009216.1:8259-18737 GCA_032468235.1 Pseudoxyrhopus heterurus
TTTTGCTTCTCCTGGAATTAGCTCCACCGGGGTGGGATGGGGGGTTGTGGGGGGGGGAGAGAAGGCAGAAACAGAGAATTCCAAAGTGATTTCTCCGTCTCTTCTTTCTCTCCGTCTCTCCCCAGTCTGGCACTTGCGATCATTAGCACAAGCGAAAGCTGTTAATGTCTTGTCTCACAGCTCCCCCTTTGGTCTCGTTGCGCTCCGCGTCTCGCGTTTAAAGTCAGATCAATCGCCGTCTCTCGCTAACCTTGACCTATCCCTCCACCCCCCCTCGGTATCCCTGCTCCCAATCGGTGACAGCGGATAAGCTAGGAAGACGCGATGCGTCCTTCCCAGGGCAGCAGGAGAGGGAAAATATATTAATAAATGTCCCTGTTTTCTCTCCTCACCCCTCCCTCGGCCTCTCTTTCAAGCCGCCAATCAATCACACAGGAGAGCGCCCTGGCCTAAGAATCTGGATTTTATTTCTAATTGTTTATTGGTTTGTTTCAGATTCTTATTTCTTTTTTTTTTCCCTCCCTGCTCTTTTCTTTTTCTCTTTTCCTTTCTCTTCCTCTGGGACACCGATAAGTTGCAAACGAGGAGGGAGTCGCCGGCAGGCTTTCTAAGCAGCTGCCTGCAAGTCGTGGAAATGACAGTAAAATCTTGGCAAAGGTTTCAAGGCCAGCGATTCACTGCCTCCCCGCGGCAGGCACTCAAAGGATATCGATAACTCTGAAAACAAGGAGGGGTGTGTGTCCTCCCGTCCCACCCCCGTCCAGCAGTGTGAGGTACTGTGGATGCAACTCAGCAAAAGTTGCAAGCTGAGCATGGAAATGCACTCATTGCTTTGGACACACCGAGGAGTTTTCTTTGGGAGCGATGAAAACGCTGGTATCACTACCGGCCGCGGCTTCCTTCCGGGTAGACATGATTAAGATCCAATCGCAAACCAGCATTTGAGAGAAAGGTAGAATGAATCACCCTGGCATTTAAGGGAAAAAAAACTTGGAAAGCAAGAATTAAGCGGCGTAGTTTTTAAGCAAGGAAAAAGAGAGAGAAACCTTTCTAACTCTGAATATGTTACATTAGGTATGCTAGATTGAAATACCAAGCTTAAATCAAAAGTATCTTCCCTTACAGAAACTGAAAGAGAGGAACACATATGTTACCGAGGAATTAAAAGTCCCTAAGGCCTTTTCCCATTGCACATACTTATTTCCAACGCAATCGTATTTTAGCTAGAATCGAGGCCAATGGAGCTCAAGCCAATAAAAATTTACTCGGAAGGAAAGCCCACCGAGTCCAGGGGCGCTTCCTTCCGAGTCAACTGTCCGTGAAATGCCTTTTTGAATGAAGAATGAAGTTGGACAGAGAACGAAAGTTGTTTAAGGCGTTAAGAGCGTTTCTAAAAGCGCCTTAAAAGTCTCTCCAAGAATCCGGATATTATTTATGATCAAGAGCTTTAGGGTAGCCGAAAACCCAGCCCGTCTAGCAGATCCGACGGAGAATTTCTCGCCACCGCCGGAGCTGAGGTTTATTTTGCCGGTCCGATACAAGTTTTGTGTGGCGTCTTGACTTCAGCCTGATTTAGAAAGGAGACACGCATCGCTCCCTTTTTTCCGCTTTCCAAGATTGTGGGCGTTGCCGATGCCGCAGCCAAAGGCTGCCAACCTGAACCGAGGGTTCAACGTACAGCTTCGCCAGCCCGCCCTCCGCGAAAAACTTTGCCCCGGCACCTTTCGGCTCAGGGCTAGCTGGTTTCTCGAGCCCGGCGCATACCAGCCATGCTGGATTAACACCTTCCCATTGTCCCTAACTAAAACAAATCAGTAGCTACGCTGACAAAGGACTGAGGTGACAGCCAACGTGGTTGGAGGGCGCCGGGTTGGGATAAGGCTAGGCTGGTCAGTTCTGCTGAAGCAGAGGCGGTGGGGGGGGGCACCAGTTCCTGGGTTATGGAGTTCATCACCTGCCATAGCCCCATGCTGGCCTGGAGCAGAAGGAAACGGGGCTATAAGCAGACAACCAGAGGCTCCCTTCTGTACGCATGGACTGCGCGGAGTACGGAGGCGGCTAGTCTGGTAGTGGTGGTGTTTTCCTTCCCCGGTCTAGCACAGTAACTTGGTTTTTCAGGGCTTCTATCGCAGCCTTTCTCCTGTAGAGAGACCAGATAAAGTGGGGGGGGGGAGACGCAAAGAAGGCGGATGGACCCGCTTGTCGCTCCACCTTGTGAGTAGATGAGGAAGCGCACGTTTGAAGCAACCTCTTCCAGAGACGCGCGGTTCTCCGCCCTTGCACTGGGCCGTCTGTTTTTTCTTCCAGAAGAATCCAGAGCAAATCCCCTAATAAAGGGACCCGAGACGGATTTCCTGTTCCTTCTCCTCAAAATTGGTCATCCTGTCTGCTCAAAAATTTAGTGGCATTTTATTCGAGGCTGTAGGTAGGGCAAAAGGCGCTCTGGGTAACTGGTTAATCCAGCCCTAATCCCTAAACAAAATACTATTTTCAAGTACATTTCAGATAGGAATCCTACTCATCACTAAGGATAGTAACAGAAATTAATGGCTGTTATTTCAACTGTGTGTAACAGCCTTCCAGCAAAGCAGGCCAATTTAACCTATAGAAAGAGAGAATTTCAGATGCCAGAAGCTGAATGAGAACCAGGCACCTTCAAAGGTCCTCCCCTTCCCCCAATTAATCAGCACTTTGCCAATCATCTGAGACCTTTTCAGCCTTATATTTAACAGAATAACAGAGTTGGAAAGGGACCTTGGAGGTCTTCTAGTCTAACCCCTGCTAGGGAAACCTGCTGTTCTGTTCCACTGCTCAGGAAACTATACCATTTCAGACAAATAGTTATCCAATCTCTTCTTAAAATCTTCCACTGTTGGAGCATTCGCAACTTCTAGAGGCAAGTTGTTCCACTGATTAATTGTTCTGTCAGGAAATTTCTCTTTAGTTCTAGGTTCCTTCTCTCCTTGATTGGTTTCCATCTATTGCTTCTTCTCCTACCTTCAGATGCTTTGGAGAATAGGTTGATTCCTTCTTCTTTATGGCAGTCCCTGAGATATTGAAACACTGCTATCATGTTACCCCTAGTCCTCTAAACTAGACATATCCAATTCCAGCAACCGTTCTTTATATGTTTTAGTTTCATTCCAACATTTTATTCCAACAACTTTAGCATACCTGTTAGTTTCAAAGTTTTGGTTTAACTGGTGAATGTTGATTGTTTTATAAACTATTGGTTTGTGAAACGGCATATTTCTAACAAGGTAAGCTGCCCAGAGAAATACAACTGCAACAATCAGCATGATATCTCTATTTCAAGATAAGAAAATCCTGTTTGTGCCAGGCAGAGATAAGAACTATGAGACAGAAGGAGGGAAAGGTCTGTGAAATTCTGAAATTCTCTGTTTCCACTTCATTAGAAACAGTAAACACAGTGACTGCCTTCTATTCGGAGCATATTTCCCTGACCACAGTTCCTTGTACAAATGGTCTTCCTCAATACATTTCTCCCACTGTCTCCCATTTTTCAGATTGGCAACTAAGATGAACAGGTAGAGTTTGCCCAAGGTCCCATGAGTATGTTAAGCCAACATTCATTCTGGTGTTCTCACCACTAAAATACCATCTCTTATTGATTCTGTACATGGAGGGAGTTGAACAAAAGTTGACATTTGCATTGTGATTTCTTGAGCTCCATGTATACTGAAGTGATGACTCAATATGGAACCAGCATACTTTTCCTTCTTGGTATTTGTGGTTTTAGTGGGGTTGACCGGATTACTAGATTTGAGGATCCATTATTGACCAATCTAATTAAGAGGGGACCGAGTTGGAGAAAACAAGAGAGTGGATGTCCCTTCTGTGCTATATCATCAAGAGGTTCTTTGATGATAACTCTTTCTATCCTTCCTTTCTATTTATTTGTCTGGCTTTGGTGGAGATAATATTGATAGACTTATGACCATAATTAAGTCCAAAATTTATGTTGCTAAGTGAGACATTTGTTAAATGAATTGTGCCCCATTTTGCAACCTTTTTACCACAATTGTTAAGTGAATCACTTCAGTTGTTAAGTCAGTAACATGGTTGTTAAGTAAATCTGGCTTTCTCATTGAGTTTGCTTGTTAGAAGGTCACAAAAGGGGATCACATGACCCCCGGACAATGTAACATCGTAAGTATGAGTCAGTTGCTAAGCATCTGAATTTTGATCACATGACCATGGGGATGCTACAACAGCTGCTAAGTGTGAAAAACAGTCATAAGTCACTTTTTTCAGTGCCGTTGTAACTTTGAACAGTCACTAAATGAACTGTTGTAAGTCGAGGATTACCTGTATTCAGAAGAGAAATCAAGATGCCCCTACAAAATAAATGTATAAAAAGTTGCCCACCAAGACACAAAAATTCTGTTCTTGGTGCATAGATACTTGCTGTGCTCACCCACATATAAATAGCAACACTTTAATTGGCTATTGTGATCTTGTTGCTACACCAGAGAAGCTTTGTCTTCTGCCTTTTGTCCCAAAGACCTGAATTTCAAGGTTACATCAATTTTAGACTACTGTAAAAGTCCACACAAGAATTTTAGGAACGATAGTTTGATAAGCAAGAATTTTAAAATTCGTCTTCTCTTTCCCCTCACACCCCAAATGTCATTGCAATAGCAATGAGCAATGTGAATATGCCTAAAAATTTAGAAGACTAGAAATGCTATGCCTTGTTTTTTTGCATATCTAAATTTCTGCTCTTGTTGCTAGGGTATTCTACTTTTAGCAGAGCCCAAATGTTTCCATTTGAAAATCTGAGATGTGAGGAAAATTGCAAAAACATATATCTTCAGGATCAATGCATTTATTGTCCCATAAATTTCCAGGGACTAGAGTTAACTTCAATAGGCTGGAGTTAGCCAGTAGTATTTGATGATACTAGCTAGGAATATATATCAGAATTTGCCAATATATATTAGAATCTGCATTCCTCCTTAATAAATAAATAGAGCCTAGCTTATACATAGCATTATACAGTTTTTATGTAATTGAGGGGAAAGTAACCTGCAGCCTGCACACACACGCACCACATCTTCAGAATATAGTGCCAAAATATTGTGGTGATACCCCCCCCCATAATTAAGGGTGGGAAGGAAAGCTATTTTGTTGTCAAAAATTGGCAACACATTCTTGAAGTATTTTCTTGCCTTGGGAGAAGTTTTAAGAGGGATTGGAAATGATTCAATTTCCTGGGGGGCCCTGCTTCTATTCCCACCTTTACCCCCACCTAAAATGAGCCAACAAAATTGCTTCATCCCTTCCTGTGACATTATCACAGCCTCCAGTGCTTTTTCAGAAGATATGAATTAAAAATGGTGGATTACTATAACAACCTATTGCTCAACAAGTCAAATTATTCCAAATATAAATTTTTACATAGTTCAAGTCATCAGGATTTAATTTAAGAATGATGAATTTGAAATCACTAGAACAACTTAGTCAAGACTTTAATTATAGAACAAGTAACAGTACATTTCCTTGTATGTCTACTCAAAAGTAAGTAATTTAGGGACTTCCAGGATTGCAACCTTAATACAATTATCTGGGCTCAAATAGACTATTCTTTTAGTAACTGTCATTGACAGGAAACATGTTTGCGTGACCATTTGTGTCCTTCTCCTGGTGACTCATAATGCACCTGTTATTGTGCACTATGTTATTGTGGATGAGTAATAATACATAAAACACCTACTATCTCAGTAAACTGATAGTGATGAGGACAAATTAAATCTTTGTAGGTAGTCATTGGTGACAGAAAAGCACTTTCACGTTACTCAAGAGCCCTTTAGTATATACTCTTGCTTTGCTGCCTCTAGGACTGTGTAAATTAAGCCATGAACATCACAAAAAATGTGTTCCCACTGGTCTTGTTCATGATCCTTAAAAGTACTTTTTAAAACCAGACAGACTGAAGGGATTTAAAAGAAATGAACAACATTCAAAACATTTAGATGCAGCGAAAACATTTGCAGTTCCATTATTCTTGTCAACCAAGATGAAACACTGAACCTATTGAGGACATCTAACCTGGGAGTGATAATCGTGCATTGAACATTAAGTGTAGCTTATTGTTTGCAAGGAATTGGTAATGGTGTTTGTTAGGAATGCAGCGTGAATGAATTTAACTAGAGGAATATCATTATTCTTGTCTTTTGGGGAACCAATTATTATTAATCTGCTACAGAGCACTTTAATTGGGCAAAATGATTCAACAAAACTTATTTCCCTCATTCATCCTCTTGACAGCTCTGTGAGACATGTAGAGATTTATTAGTTCCATTTTAAAGGTATATGAAGTACCATAAGGTAGAGACTGAGAAGAACTAATGAAATATGTATCTCAGACAGAATTCATAGAAAGTTTTATTATTATTTGCAGTTCTAACTCACAGTTAATTTTCTAGCTCTTTGTTTAGAACCACAATACTTAACATGTAGCAGTGTTTACTCAGAAGTAGGATGATCCTATATTCACCTTTACAGACAATTACAGACAATTATATGGAGATATGGTTCCCTCCGGGTGTTGCTAAATTACCATCTCCTAGCAATCCTGGTCAGCACAGACTACCCGACTTGGCACAGACTAGGGAGAAGTTCATGCTGTGGCTTATAGTTCAGCAACATCTGGAGGGGAACAATTTCTCTATCCCTAATTTATATAAAGGCATCTTTCTATTTGAAGGACTGCTCAACTGTTTCATTTAAAAAATGAAACATAGAACAAGGCTCAAAATTAATGATCAAGACATCTCAGAAGCTGAAAGTCAATTGAGTAGATACATGCATTATGCATTGACAACCTTCAGTATGGCGTGAGGTTTCCATCAAAAGCTAAAAGTATACATTTCTAATTTGCTGAAATGGGTAAGTCAGTAGGGTGATTAACAGAGATCTATAGATAGATGCATACTGTACATGAACAGTTATGCATGCATGCTATGTTTCATAGTTTTTGTTAAAGTTTAAGTGGCCTTTCTAAATTTCCACAGTTTTTTGGCAAGGAAACAGGAAAGTTAAGAAGGCCTTAAAAAGTGTTTAAATGTATAATGTAATCATATATATATCTCTTTTTGTGGAACATCATATCAAGTGTGTTTGCATCACATGTTAAACAAGTCTTGTTGGTTGAATGCACATGCCATCTTTTTGCCCTCATCCCATGCAGCTTCTTAAACCTTCTCAGTGGCTTTAAATTCCACTTTACAATTCTGTTTAATGTGTAATCATGGAGAGTGAGATTGGATAAAAATTTAATCAGTTTACTTATTTTATTTTTGTATTTACAATAGGTCTACAATATAGACCACCCCAATGATAAGACTCGGGGCATGGTATAACAAAGCCACTAAAATAACGAGTGATAAAAAAAATAAAACATAACCTAGATATAAGGATGCAGTGCTCAAACTCAGTGAATTAGGACTTTCACTTCTTGCAGGATATGTGGATGGAGAGTGGTATGCCTATCTCTGGAGGAAGCATATTCCAGACCAATGGGGTCACGACCCATGCATTTTCTGGTCAGGGGGTGTGGGTGGGATTTCTGCAGGTCTTCTTAAGATATTCACACCAGATAGATAGAATTAATTTTGGATAGGCAGTGCCTGATATAAGCTAGGGCTATGTTATATAGAGCTATATTAACCTTACCACATAGACCAGACAGAAAACATGTCCAGATAAGCTAATTCTACTTTATTGCAAGGCTTCATTAACAAAATCTTGTAAGTGTGAAAGTACAGTTCTGTCATCACCATTACAACTCAATAACTTAGGGAGGGTTCTTCCGAAGCCTCTTGCTTCACCCACTATGCAGCTGTGAGCTATGCTTGCTTGCTTATTTGTTTGTTTGTTTATTTAAATTTCTATGGTCCCCATTTTTCCTACAAGGTGACTCTGGGTGGCTCTCTCTTATCTGACCATTCCCTAGACAGCATCTCTCTGCCCATTCTTTCAAGGTTATTCCACATACAATTAGAGCCTGAGAATGGAATAACTTGGCACTTTGACTTGGGGCTGAAAGCTCTTGGTAACCTCAACAACTGCAGTGATAGCCTGCAATGGTGGGGTTGTTGCATTCTGGATCTAATACAATTCCCCATTTGCCTCTAAATACTGGAGTATTTTACTCTATTTTTTAAAATAGGATTCAATTGGAAGCCATATGCTAAAGGTACTAGCTTCAAGCATCTTCTTTAGTTCCAAGCATCCCAAAAGGTCCCATATAGAAGAATAGCCTTAAACAATTGTGTGTATCAAAATGTGACAAACAGATCAGAATAGGATAGAAGCCAGCAGTCCTAGTAGAAAAGCAAGGTTAGAATCACAGAAGCAATCTGCTCCATAAGTGCTTTGTAATCGTTGTGTTTCCTGTGGTGACTTTAATAGGTTTCTCATTTTGTGAGTGTGGCCACAACTCTTTCTCAAAATTCCAGACTGGGCCTATTAGCCCAAACTACTGGGGATTCTTGGCTTAACGTATAGTGCAAACATATTCAACCACAGCTTTGGCACCAAAAAATCTTAACAACAAGTGTGCTGTGGAAAAGCCACACACTCCCGTGTTGCATCATTGTTTTCCAAGTTGCACCAATGGCTTTTCTTGCTTGGCCTTCAGAAAAAGAGAACGGGAGAGCAAGTGAATCCCCAGATGCTTTATTTTGCTTCCTGCCTGGGAACTGTGGGTCAAGGCCATAATTACAGATCAGCTGTTCAGCTCACCTCAGCTGACACTTTGAAATGTAATTTAGGATGATTAGGCAACCTCAGAGCTGACAGGATGGGAAGGGGGGTGGGAGCTGCTGATGCTGTGGTAAAAAGGAGGGGGGAAAGGCCTCCCTGATGCCAAAGGCTTTTCGAGCCAGCCAACCGTTCCACCTGGACCCCACCACAAATTATTGTTTTCAATTACCACCTGTGTGCTCCTTCCCATTCAACTTATTGATGTCGAATTATGACAAACACTGGTATAAATAAGTTATGCTGTGGTTGTAAAATGGAAGAAAATTTTGTTGTAGCAATTATGTTCGGCAAGATGACAAAATACATTTCTAATGCTGTGCTTGCCACAACTTGGGGAATTTAAACCTCATAATTTCCATTCATTTCAGATAATTTGGAGTAATTTCTATATGTAATAACTTCTGTAATGAAAAACGCAGCAGTACCAGAGTGATTTCAGCTCTGCTCTTTTGTTTCCATTGGATGGTTGAGGCCCCGATGGCATAACGCGGCACCAAACGCATAAACAACCCCCTCCCAGTATTTCCCTTTCATATAAGTTGAGTAATTCTTTCAGCAAAATCACAAACTAATACCAAGACTGAATCTCTGTCCATGAAATGAAAAATAAATTGAGTTAAAGAAAGTGAAAGCATATCCAAGGCCTTGGATGTTTTATTGCAACTTTATTGAATTGTAGCCTTCTCCAGGCTCTCTCACATGTCCTGAGGGACTTGGCTTCCACAGAAGGGCAGAGATACACAACTGCACTCATCCTTGGATCAACCCTATAGACCGTCAGTGCAAATCTCTCTGGACAATTTTCTTTCTGGCCAACTTTAAATGGAAATAAAAAGGGGACATTGAAAATAAACAATGAGTGGCTAGTAGCTAAAAAAAGAAGTCGTTTGAAGGTGTTAATACAGAACTGTTTCTCATGCATTTCTACCTTCCAAGCTGTTTAGGAAATAACATGTTGGCTACATGCAGATGGGAAGCCGGGTAGATACTTGCTAGAATTGTCTCTAACAAAAACTATCTTTGTTGCCAGCTTCTTGAAAAATAAATATGTGCCATCCTTTCATATTTGGAGGGCATTAAGTTGGGAATGCTTACCTAACATGTTGTGTAAGTGAGTTATAGCACCCTTTTGTCTCATGGATTTACAGGTTTATACTTGCATCAACAATAGATTGCTAGTTAATTTTCAGGGCAATGAGAAATGAAACAGCAATTATTTAAACCTTAAATAGTCATGTCTTTGGTTTCATGACTGTTTAGTGGAATGTTTCAGGTAGAATCTGTGTTTCATTAGTAGATCTATCAGAAACAGGTTGTATTAATATCCTGTCAATTATTAGAAAGACTGTTTGACATATCACATAATAGCTTTAAATATGAACATTAGGGAAATAAATTGAATTTTTTTCAGTAAAGCAGTTGTGATCCTAGCAGGTATTGAGAAGGTCAAGAGACCCAACAAGACAGGCAGCACACCAAAAGGTAGATGCAACTAGGGGTGGGATTCAAAAATTTCAGCAACCAGTTCTCTGCCCAATTGCTGGGTGGATGTGGCCATGGTGGGCATGGCCTAGTCGGTCTCCTGCACCATGGTGGAGGGAGGACGTTTTCACCCTCCCTGGGCTCCAGAGGCTTTCCTCGAGCGTCCAGGAGGGTGAAAACAGCCTCCCCCAGCTCTGGAGGCCCTC
>JANHJO010009217.1:6454-19132 GCA_032468235.1 Pseudoxyrhopus heterurus
TTTTACCCACCTCGGAAGGATGGAAGGCTGAGTCAACCTTGAGCCTGGTGGGATTTGAACTGCCAAATTGCAGTCAGTTGGCAGTCAGCAGAAGTAGTTTGCAGTACTGCACTCTAACCACTGCACCAGTGGTTACCAATCAATGGGTTGATGATAGCTATTAGCATTCAGTTCTGCTTCATATTATGCAGAGCAAATATTTTCATGAATTTATGACATTAATCTTATTAATTTTATTGCATATTCACTGTACCCCACTGTGCATTCTGCCTTCTACTGCTCTTTCTGTTTTGAGTTGTTCATTTTCTAAAGTGGTATGTGCTCTCTGTAATACAGGTTTCCTTGAAAAGAAGTAATCATCACTTCTGTGGAGGAACCCTTGTTTCCACTCAGTGGGTAATCACAGCAGCTCACTGTGTTGTAAGCAGGTACAAGCAGGCAATTCAATTGGAATATTTCAGGGGTTTTTTCTTTTTAATACATTTACAGACATTTCTAAAATTCCGTTTTCACTTTATCATTATGAGTGTAGATTAATGAGAAAAAAAATGAATTTCAACACCTGTAGAATCAGGCTGCAGCATAATAAAATGGACAAAAGGGAAGGGGGTCTGAATACTTTCTGAATGTACTGTCGATATAGATAGACAAAAATCTCTGCCTAAAAGAGGATTATTTAGTTAATTAGTTTTGAGAAACCCGTCTTCAGTTTTTCCCAGTTATAACTCTCCACTGTTCTATAGATCACTGCTCCGTTTGCTGACCGTCACTGCTGGAGAACATGATTTGAGTCTAAAAGATGAGGAAGAGCAGACCCTCCATGTCAAATACATAATTAAGCACCCCAAATTTAATAGGAAGAAACCAATGGATTATGATATTGCTCTTCTAAAAATGGATGGTCACTTCAAATATGGTAATATCCTAGTTTTAGATGATACTCATCTCTATATATGTGTGACGCGCATGTGTGCATATCTGAGCCATCACATAAAAATGTGGTCCTCAAAGGAAAATAGTATACTGTACCATCTAATACTACTCTGTATAGGAAGTCTAGGCACATACAGTAGTTGGTTGTGTCAGCAATCAGTACCCTTACATAGCTTGATTCCCAAGAAGTCTCATGATTACGTTCCACTAGCACAGTATGTACATTCTTTTCTTACTCAGCCTTCACCACCCACAGTGCAGTATAAACAGAGCACTCTGTGTTAATTGCTTTCTGGACAAGGAAAGATGTGGGTGATTTAGAGGCAAAAGATTAAGTGTGGGTGATGAGAACATGCATCCTGTGGGGAAGGCAAGACCCTAGTTGTCCACCCAAAGGCTTGTGCCTGGCTTATTTATCATTAGATGATCATACAAAACCAGGTACACAACTCCAACTGTGGATGGAAAGAAGACAACAAATTTAAAACATAGGGTGTAACAGGTAGGAAACATAGAGGCATTTAATATTGGATTTTATTTTGATGTCCACTTTGGAATGGAATTGTGTTTCCATTTCATAGTGTTAAATTAGATTTTATACTTTTGTAAATTATACTTTAACTTTTGTAGAAATCACGTTCTATACTGAGCCTCTTGATACCTATCAAGGTGTATGAAATTGTCATGGAGGCATGAGCCACATTAACATTATTCATTCAAATGTGTAATCAGAACTTTGATCTGTTTTAATGTTAGGTGCAGCAGTATGGCCAGTATGTCTTCCTGGCCCACGTGAAAAATTTGATCCAGGATATATATGTGTCANNNGTGGTTGGGGTCGTTTAAGAGAAAGTAAGGAAATGATATGATATTTGAACACGTTTCATGCTTCAAAAGGAGTTATTATTAAATGTACATTTACGTATGTGTGCTATCAGCTCCCTCTCTCCCTCTCTCCATCCCTTACCTCAACCCCCCTCCCCAATGGGAAGCCAAGGTGGGAGGCAAACAATGAAAATGAATAATACTGAAATGAAAACGGGGAGGAAGTGACAATAAATGCAGCTAAGAAGTTTTAGGAAAGTGTGTTTTCTCTCTATGCTCAATACTATTTTCAGTCCCAAAATAAATTCAGCCTTTGTTCTAATGCTTTCTAAGGCTAAATTTCCACAAATATAAGCAAATATTAGATATTGCAGTAAAGAGATATTAGATATACTAGATGCAACTAGTAAGAAGCATCTGCTTACTAGTCTGCTGCTTAATTTATTAAAATGATTGCATAATAGTACGTATCCCATGATGTTCGATGATGCCACATCTTTCAACATTCAGTTCTGTTTCATCTAGAGCTAGAAACCCTGCTTTCAACAGTGATCACATTTAACAAACAGTTGGAGAATTGTTGGCTTCACATTGTAGTTTTTCACCATTTCAATTCATGATGTTTGAATGTTTTGTGGAGGGAAAAGTGGCACAATACACATTAAGTACTCTGAGGGCTAGTGGTCCAGTCCCTGGAATTCCAGTTTAAAAAAGGATCAGGCAGTAAACAAATATTTTTGCTTGAGACCCCTAACACCTATTTCTAGCTAGAATGAACAATCCCGACCTTGATGGAATATGACAGTATGACAACTTGCTATGCAACTGCTAAGCAACTTCCTGAGTTTGTTGTTGTTTTTGTTTTCAGATGGGATTCTCCCTGACATTCTGCATGAAGTCAGATTGCCTATCTTAGCTCAGACTCAATGTTCTGGAATCTTGTCAACTCTAAGGAGGCCTATTCAAAGTCATACTATAATGTGTGCTGGATTTCCATATGGAGGAAAAGATGCTTGCCAGGTTGGTAGGTTGTATCAGTAGGTTTATTAAGGAGAATGTAGTGATGATGATGATGATGGTATTGGTGGTAATGATAATGTTGTGGATGATGATGATACACAATACTGTAGTAAAATACCATAGTAGTTTTAAGTCCATTTTGTGACTTTTAGAAAAAAATCCAAAAGAAACCATTAGGAGGAAAGGCCATGGCTCATTAATAAAAGATTTCAGGTTCATTCCCAGGTGGAAATTCAGAGCAAGGCTGTTTGATTAGCCACTGAAAAACCTTTGCTTCAAAATATATAGAGTCAGCCCTGAGCTTTTAATGTAGCTTTTATTAGGGCATTGAAAAATTGGCAAGAAATGTGAATAAAAATAATCTATTTTAGTCTTTGCAGGTGAACAGTCATTCTAGTGTATCATAATAGACATGATAATAATGTTTCAATAACTCACTTATTTTCAGTTTCCTGGGGTGATCATCTCTTGATTGTAGCTATTGTAGCCAGTCATTTTCAGCTTTTCTGCCTTCTGGGAATAGTGGGAACCACTGAGTAATATTTGTGTATGTGCTATCAAAGTCCAAAACAAGATAATGCTCCACCTTTATTCAGAGATCATCATTTATGCTCATAATAGTAAATTTGGCAGCCTATTTAACAAAGCTGGCTGAGGAATTCTGGGAGTTGAAGTCCATAAGTCTTAAAGTTGCCAAGGTTGGGGACCCCTGGTTTAGACTTCACTCCTATCCTTACAGGACATATCAGGCAGTAGGATCCAATAGCTTAGCTATTCTTCTTTAATCCACAGCCCTTCAATTTTTATTGCAAACTTAGTGAAGGCATCAATAATACATCCATTCATTGATAAAGACTGACCAATTATATTTTCTCACCTCAATTGGATCTCAAATGGGTTCTTCTCCCTTGCCAGGATCAACTTTTCTGTGAAGTTTTTCAGACATTAAGTCCTGCCATCATTTATTCCCTAGGTAACACTGCCTCTTTTATGAAACTTTATTATGTAGCATGGCTGGAATAAGCTGTCCCATCAGTTTGCAAAAAAGAGAGTACGCTTAAGATCCAATAAGTAAAGAACTGCATGATTGTTTCAAATGTGTCTCCTTTTGGAAAAAAAATGTTTCTCCTGCAGGGGGATTCTGGAGGCTCACTTGTGTGCCAACGTGAACATGGTTCTTGGACTCTGATTGGAGTGACTTCATGGGGCATAGGATGTGCTCGAAGCTGGATTCATAATCTGCAAAGGAAGTATGAGAAAAGAGGAACGCCAGGAGTTTTTACAGATCTGACCAAGGTGCTCCCTTGGATTCAGCAGCATATAGATGCCGGTAGTAACAAAATATCACCAATACTGTGATTTACCTCATTATTAACATCAATTAGCATATCATTGATAATACAGTAGTATTTTACCTGATTAGAATTTATGACTTGCATTAAGAGTAGAAACTTACTCACTTTCCAAAACTATTCCCCCCCACATACACATGCAAAACAAAAACACCTATATTTAGCCAATTTTTAATGTCTGTCTTTCGAAGGAATCTTTCTCATCCTTTGTCAGCCTTGCAGTGTAAATCAGATAGGAATCACAACCAGATAAGCTAATTCTACTTTATTGTAAAGCTACATTGACAGAATCTTGCAAATATGAGAAAGTACAATCCTCCCTGCCCCTCCCTCATTTTCAGCCTAAGAAACTAGGGAGGGTCTTTTCTCAGCCTCTTGTCCTGTCCACTATCCACTATGCTGTCTGTTATCTAACCATTGCCTTAGGAGTGTCTCCTGGCTCATTTGCTCAAGGTTTTCTCATATACCATCACATTACTTGACAAAAATTGGTGCCTAGTTCTATATTATGATGTTATGTTATGTTATGTTATGTTATGTTATGTTATGTTATGTTATGTTATGTTATGTTATGTTATGTTATGTTATGATATTATGTTTTATGTTTACTGGGTTATAAAGTCAGGCTACATACATCTGGCTTGACATGAGCAGAGTCTGCTTCAGAAACCAGTTTTTTCTTTACTCTGCCTTCTCTGCTTTACTCAGATGTGTACCAGAAGGTGGCAGGCTTTCTTTCATCATATTAGACCAGATTTGGGGGAATGTTCATTGCGAGGAGAAAGATTTGTCTTGATAAAGTGTAATTAGAGGGCCTGTGGCTTTCCCAAAGTCACCGAATTACAACCTTCAGCAGCACCAACTATTATAGCTTTTGACATTTATAGTTCAGCAACACATAGAAAGCCATGAGTTCTCTACTTGTGCAGTAGTGAATGTCATTCCATTGGTACGCACTGGCAAAATTGGCAATATTCACTTGAATGCAAGGACATTGGATAAGAAAAAGAAGTCAGAATGACATTGGGTGTGGTATACATGTAACATTTTTCATTTTGTTTTGTTATACAGGAAAGTGTATGTACATGAAATGGTTCCAAGCTTGTTCTCCTAATCTCTTTGTTTTAAGAGGCTAGTTGTGCATTATGGAAAGTTAACGTGGGAGGCTTTGTTGGTAATGACTGAAGGCAGTATACAACTTTTGCACTGCACTGTTACAAATGTCATTGGTTTTATTTTATAGTAATATCAATATTCAGCTTCAAACTGAGTAATAGTTCTATTTCAGTCAAATTCCAATTTGGACTGGAATTTCAGTCTCTAAACAATGCAATCATTAAGCAAATCATCATGTGACCAGATCTAATTTTATTACATTTTTACCACAGCCATTAAGCAAGTCAACAAGTCATTAAGTGAATCATGTGATTGTTAAGTGAATCATATGATTGCTAAGCGAATTTCATGGTCGTAAAGTGAATTTGGCTTCCCCAATTGACAGTAACTGACTGGGAAGATCACAAATCACAATCATGTGACTGCAGGTTGTAAATCACTTTTTCCTAGGCTATCTTTAAGCGAATGGTTGTAAGTCAAGGTTTGCCTGTATACAATTTTTTTAACAGAAAGACAGAGATTCGGGCCCAAAGAAAGCTACATTTTGCGGCTGCAAATTCACTGTGACATTTTTGATGCTGTACAAAAATAAAAAGTTTGTAGCTAATCTATTTCATTCATTCCTTTTAATTAGATGTCAAAATGAAAAGTTCTGTAGGTGAGTATAGAGTTTCAAGAAGGTTACATTTGATAATATTTCCAGTCAGTGCAAAATTAAAATGTGAAAAATGGATTTTAAAAAAATATTTACATAGTTTCTCAATTCAACAGATTTTTAAGTAACTGATATTCCTTTTCCTTATAAATGTTGAATGTAATTAAATAATTAAAGTTGTTATATTTAGGTAACATTTAGATAAGCAGTTCTTGAAATTAGATAGGAAGAACAAGGATGAACTTTACTTTAGTTTTAATAGCTGCTCATTCTGTCATGCTGATTAATTCGCAATACCTTGTGCACAGTCTCATTTGGTAAGGAATTTCAGTGGATAAACTTTGCCATCCCTAGAAATTAATCTTAAGAACTGTCTTTATCTCTGAACCCATGTCTTCACTGCCTTTATTTTATAGATTGGTTAGTGAAATAAAACTTTAAATATGGGAGCTATGCTGGTTTATTTGGACTCCAGAACTCCTTTTAAGCTATGGACCAAAAGGAACATGAGATGAAATAAGTCCTTAATTATTGGAGCTAAGCGGCTTTCCTCCTCTAATTCTACAAAATTGAATTTTACTCAAAGCATGATTACATTTTTATTTTTTGTTATCCCATTTGACAAGCATTGTATTAGGGCATCCCAGGTGACACACTGTCTCGTCTTCTCTCTCGCAATTGGCAAAGAGTAATATGGAAGGGTTGTAGCTGTGTAACACAACATATCTCTCCTGTACAGACTGAATTCCTGCAAAGGTTCTCCAAACTTATTTGAAAGTCCTGGAAACCTGCAAAACCTTCTGTGTGAGCATTTTTGGATTTTAATGTAAAAAAAGAGAGAGCTGTTTTCTCTGGTCTTCTATGCTGTTATTTTATTTTTGAGGAAGTAAACATAAAAATAAGTGCACACTTAAAATGCCTAAGTAAGAAAAAGTGAGGAAAATAACCCACCAGATGTGCTGGAGGTCAACTTTCAAAATTCCTAGCAATGATTATGGTGGCTAAAGAGTCTAGAATTCGAACTCTTGAGGACTGCAATAAAAATAAAAAAATGAATAAATATTCAGTTTAATTGAAGTGTTCCATTATAACATATTATATATTCACAACACAGCATCGTGTAACGTTCAAGATGGTGCACTTTCTGGCAGTGAAGGAAAATTGGTTTTTCCTGAATTCCCAAAGCCTTTTTATCAGGATAATCAGTAAGTAGTTAAACTACAAATACTTATTTATTTGCCATTTTCTAGGCTCAATTACCCTGGATTGTTGCATACAGAGACCTTCTCAATACATACTCTATTGCAGCAAAGTTATTACAGGTAGTCTTAGACTTACAATCATAATGCAGCCCCAAATTTTGGTTCCTAAGTGAGACAGTTATTAAGTGAGTTTTATTCCATTTTATAACCTTGCTTGCCACAATTGTTAAGTGAACCACTGCATCTGTTAAGTTAGTAACATGGTTGATAAGTGAATCTGGCTTCCTCGTTGAGTTTGCTTGTCAGAAGGTAGCAAAAGGTGATCATGTGACCCCAAGACACTGCAAATATGACCCAGTTGCCAAGTGTCTGAATTTTGATTACATGACATGGGGATGCTGCTGTGGTGATAAGTGTGAAAAACGGTCATAAGTCACATTTTTCAGTGCTGTTGTAACTTCAAACTGTCACTAAACAAATGGTTGTAAGTCAAGGAATACATGTATATTTAACTAGAACTCTTAATTATGTAAACCCTAATAGAGTAACAAAATTCAAAAGATTAAAAGTATGATTTCATTCATACGATATATTAAGGGCATTTTCTCATGGCCATACTAATCTTCATTCTTTTTATCTTTAATTTGGCAAATAATAACAACAACAATAACAACAACAACAACAACAACAACAACAACAACAACAACAACAATAATACCAGAATAATTTCTGGTGCCTGAAACCCTAGCCATATTCTCCCATGGAATATGCTACAGGAGATAGGTACTGTTCTTATAGATTTAATGCAGGATACGTTAAGTAAAATAAATAACAGATTCCCATAGCTTCACTTCTCCAACTGAGCACAAGTGGAAAGAGGAAAAACTTCTAGTGGGAAAAACATTTATCAACTGCTCTTCATAACCTGGAATGGTGCTGGAGTTGAGGAGAAAGTGAATTCTGAAAGATAGGAAAACAAATTTGTTTACATTTCCTATGTCTTCATGCAAGTCTTTTGCATGGGTTCATTCAAAGGGACCTAACTATCAATTAATTGCCAAAATATTTTGACAACCTAATTTTAAAGTCATTTTAAAATGGTTAGTGAGGCATCTTCCGGCTATGACGAGCAAGATGTAAGCATGATCTCTAAACTTTAATGTGCTTTATTGGTGTTATATGCACCAGATATTGCGATTTGTAAATAATGGGCTTGAGTTTATGCAAACTAAGCTGATTACAATTTATCAGCTAAGCCATGGTTACACAAATGTGGCCTAATATGATAAGTAAAGTTATGTTTGTGTAGTGGGTTACTTAGTAAATAAAACAAGCAATGAACCTTCTTTTAAAAATGTATTAGGTGACCATTACTTCAGTATATCCTAGATAGTACTAGACATTCATCTTTATGCATGTTTCACGGCATTCATCTTAGTCTGTGAAATTCTTCTTAGGCTGTTTGAATTAAGTTTTTCACAAGCAAATCTAAAATCTCACTGGCTTTTTTAGAGATCTAAAATTGTTATTATGTGTGCATGGGGGGGAGGGTTACATGTATTAAACAAATTCAATGCATGGGAGGGTGGAAGAAACAAATTTTTGTTTTATCTATGGTTTTGTGCACCTGTGCTTAATTAATGGTTTAATTTTCAACTAGTTTAATTTTCAAACACTCTGTTTCTCAATTTAGGCTCTGCATTTGGACTTTATCTGTTCCAGAAGGGAGGCATATAGTGTTGAATTTTTCTCACTTTGATGTGGAGCCAGATGCATTCTGTGACTATGATTCTTTGTCAGTGATTTCTATGGATGATAGACTCATTGGTAGGTTTATTCTTCAAACTGTATTGCCACAAGCTGCTTTCTAATTAAAAACAGAAGTTTCTGCTATTGTTGCCATTTCTTTGACAATCAAAACAATCTTCTACTCAAAAGTCAGAATTACTTGACACTTTATTGAACTGAACAACCACTGACCACCTGCAAAGAAAATTTAAATCTGGGGGCTTTATGGCACAGAAAGAAAAAATCATCCATATATTCCAGTATAGTTAAATTGGCAAGAATGTTTCAGCAAATGACCACATATTTTTTTAATTAGTCTCTGAAAATTGCAAGGATGAATGTGCGACCCTGATAATAATAATAACAATATCTATAAGTATCAATATCTTCATTTCTACATTTTGCCTTGTAGGGAAATTGTGTGGAATGGACCTACCACTGCCTATTTTGATTGGTTCAAACAGTGTAAGATTGAAATTTGTCTCAGATAACAAGGAAGAAGGAACTGGATTTAGCATGACATACCGAGCTATTAAGCCAGCTAGTTTTCTAGGTAAATATTAATGCTCTTGATCAACCCATTGTGCATATTCAGATTATTCTTTATTGAGATACTGTATAATCAATATAAGAATACATCATGAAGAACAGAATGGCATTTTGGAGCCATACCTATCCTGCATTCGTCTTTCTCTCCTTCCCTTTCAAGAGATAAATATGGTCTTTGTGGTTCTGAACTTCTGAGTGCCTAAACTTCACGGAGAAGTACCATTACCAAGTTCCTTGAGGAATAACTTAAGCCATCACAAGACAGGATGGAATTGAGATATGAATTGACTTTATATATAATAAGATGTTTACATTCAAGAACTGAGCAATTACTAATACAAATGTACGAATCCACATCAACTTTAGAACTGGCCACTCTGACAAAAGAGGTACTGCCACAAGCAAGGCCAATCTATCTATCCACTATTCAAATATCTTCTTACACCATTTGTAGTAAAATTATCCCTTTCAAAACTGTTTTCATTCACCATCTAAGTAATATTTCTTTCCCTATAATGGTAATATTCAAAGAGCTGTATTTCATTTTAATGTACATCACAAGTATATGCATATATTTCATAGTGTGATAGGACAACATAACCTTCTAAATGTTTGAAACAGGTTATTTATTTGAAGCAAGTTTGGTTTCTTTTTAGGTTCTGGCTGTGGATCTCTAGCAGTTCTCTTTGAAGAAGGAACAGTGCAAAGCATGCATTATCCAGAAGCATATAATAACCTGGCAGAATGCCAATGGATTGTTCATGCTCCAGAGAATCATGTTGTTAAGGTATAAGTCACATGCATAAAATATCTCTTTCGATCAAAATTTATGCATATTTGATTTGGTTCAAATGTTCAGAGTTGCACTTTGCCACTTTTTCTGTTCATGAATTTGATTATATTATTCTGTATTTATATTAGATTTTTTCTAATATGGAATCCAACATTTTTAGTATTGAGCCTGACTACCTTCAGCCAGGCTTTTATCCTATATCCCTGTCATTCTGATTACATCCCATAAATAAATGTTTGTTTTTATATCAATCCTGATTGTTGAAGTTTTAAAACTTTGGAAAACTTTGGGCCACATGAGGATATTGCTACTCTCATTTTCAGATTTGCCATTATATTAAATAGTAGTAAATTAAACTCTGGACCTTTTTTGAATTAAACATTTGTAAAATGAAATTTTTAACACTTTAAGGATGTGAAACCTCATCTTCTGCACGTTTCTTGGGAAGAGGATAGTAGCATTTGTTTGTGCTTTGTTGAATGAAGTTTTTCTTGAGCATCATGTTTGATTAATGGTTTAACTGTTTGATAACAGTAAGATCTGGAAGAATAAGAAAAGAAAAACGTATTTATTTAAAATCAAATTCCTTTGTTTTGGATGAATTTCAGTTCTTCCCTGTTTTTATTTTTCTGAAGCTCGCCTATGAACACTTTGAACTGGAAGAAAATGAAGACTGCAGTTATGACTCAGTGACAGTCTATGAAAATGTTGCAAAGGAGAAAGAAATAGGTTTGTTATATTCCTTTCTGAATTGTGGGTTGATTCAGTTCTAATGGTTCTTGTGTATGTGCAGAAAGGAACTAAATTAAGAATGCTGGTATAGTTGATTGGTTTTATAGCTGCAAGGTGCATGGTTTCCCATTTACCTTTGCCTGAGTTTTTCTACTATATTGTTGGTTATCTCTTATACATAATCTGTCCATCATCTGCACTACTGTAATAAAAATACTGCAGAGCCTTATATTGCACTATATGGCACAAGCAGGAGACCCTACACCATTTTTGAGAGATGGCAGTCCAGTCTTTTCTTGAAAGCCTCCAGTGATGAAGCTCCCATCATACATCTGCTGCTAGATCTCTTGTATCACAGATCTAGATTCGGTGTCTGCATACATACATCTATACAGTGTAATTTATCTGTCCCTCTCCCCTATTTGCAAAGCTTAAAATCAAGATAATTATTACTTGATTACTTTATAGAGTGAATTGTGCCCTTGGGTAATACCTGCAGTTTAACAAATGCTAAGAGGGGTGGAAACATCAAAAGAAAATAGCATAGGGCACCAAAGGTCATGGCTTGAGTCACAGGTGACTTTATATATTAGAGGGGCCTCTCCTGTGTTTTTGCCTTCATTTGGAATGGACCTCTCCTTTCACCTGAAGATTATCTTCAACAAAACATGTGGGCCTTTTTAAAAAAAAAAATCCATTCAATCATGTCTGATTTTCAGAGACTGTTGATCCCTGCAATGTTTTAGGAAGGATTTTCAAAAGTGGCTTGGCATTGCCTATTTCTAGGGCTGGGAGACTGGTCCAAGCTCATCCAGCTGGCTTCGTGCCTAAGACAGGACTAGTAGTCAGTCTTTTGATTTCTAGCCTGATGCTTTAGCTACTACATCAAGCTGGCCCTCTATTAATAATAGCATTCATTTAATTTATATTGTTTTAACTAAGTATTATTGCATATTTTTAAAAAAATATGTTGATGAAACAAATATAATTTACCATTTGTTACCACCTAAATGGGGTAGATGGAGAAATGAACATCTGACAAGGCCAACCAAACGGCCACATTTTCTAAATGGATCAATAAAGTCAATAAAGTCTAATATTAGGTTACTGCAGTTAGAAAGAATTTGACGTTGTGTGGAGCAGGTAACCAAACAAAACCTATTATAAATGTACAACAACAAACATTAGTTGTTGTATCCTCCATACACTTATTTAGAATGCTCATTTCATTGAGAAGACCAAGCTGAAGGCACTGTGTGGTTTTTAGTATTTTATCTTTTAAAAAGTGGTAATTTGTTGTTATGATCTTACCATTCGTTCATTCACTGATTCATTTTCTTAGCTCGATCATGTGGATTTGCTGTCCCAGCACCAGTTTTGAGTTCCTCTAACACAATGCTTATCCAGTTTCATTCTGATGAAACAGAGACCTACAGTGGGTTCAAAGCTGTATTTTTCTTCATTGATGTTGCAGGTAAAGAAATTGTTTGTATGTACAGCATGTATGTCTTAGTTCTGCATACGTACGCATATTTGTCCACTTCAGTATGTTGTTTATAGCAGCAAACTGCTTTCAAATTGCTAGAGATTTCAGTGGATCACTAATACATTTTTAATTCTAACAAATCAAGTCACAATCCATACTTTAATCACATTTCTCCCGCCTTTCTAATGTAATACTTGAATGAATGAAGTGAGGCATAAACCAGTCCC
>JANHJO010009217.1:19232-30108 GCA_032468235.1 Pseudoxyrhopus heterurus
TAGCCTGTTTTCGGCCTCAAATCAGCTGATTTTCGGGGCTAAATTGATGCCCGCACAGCAGGCATCAATTAAACTCTGAAAATTAGTTGACTCGAGTATAAGCCAAGGGTGGTTTTTTCAGCCTTTTTGAGGGCTGAAAAACTTGGCTTATACTCGAGTATATACGGTACTTGAAAATCTAGACAGCTTATGAATCAGTGCTGATAAAACCAGGCTAGATGATCCACTAATGACTTGGGATAATGTTTAATTTTATTGATTAAATTTTACACTGCCCAG
Source organism: Pseudoxyrhopus heterurus (assembly GCA_032468235.1). Lineage (NCBI taxonomy): Eukaryota > Metazoa > Chordata > Lepidosauria > Squamata > Pseudoxyrhopus > Pseudoxyrhopus heterurus. Next base: position 19,512 of record JANHJO010009217.1, read on the forward strand.
ACCCTCTCTCCATGGCAAACGATAAGAAGTATGAAGTATAAAAATAATAATAAATAAATATATTATTTTATATCTTGTGCCATTTTATTTTTTTAAGACTTTCTTTTTTAAAGTATAGTCTTTGGAATGGAGTTCAGAACAAATATGGTTAAATCAGGGTTGGCTTTGCCTCTACATTTTTATTATATAGCCTTGGAAAAACTGTTCTTTCAATATTACTTAGTTGATGGAAATGTATTAAACTCATATAAGTAGTTTCTATTAGCAATATTATTATTTAGCTTCTGAATTATGTACCTCAAGGTTAACTTTGATATTAAAAAATCTTAGTGGCCGGTAATTGTGGAAATGATAACTCCTTCAAGGTGAAAATTAATTTTGAATTTTAAAACCTGTCACTCTGCATTTTCAGTATACCACATTGTCTTCTATGCATCTAAGTCATGGTACATGACATATCTTAAACCTGATTTTCTTCAGATTTGGGCTTTCAATATTAACTGCTTTAGGTTGAGGAAATCTGGTCCTAATTATTAAGAGGATGGAGTGATGGTGATAATTAAGGACCAGTACTACTTCAATATTGATTTCATGTACCAGTTTCATCTGCCACGCCAGTTGTCCTTTGTACTAATACACCTTTCGTGTAGTAAAATAGGCAAAATATAGAAGTGTAATTAAGCCATTTCAGGAATTCTGAGAATGTTTCTGTGTGCTTCTTCTTCTGGTTTTGTTAGATTTAAACGTAACAAATTCAAGCAGTGGAGTGATACTTGAAGAAATCAGTGAGCCTGCAAACGAAACAGACGTGCCTGGTAAATATGCTTCTCCTGAGACTCTTTTTAATAACCACAAAGAAGGGGAACGGGAAAGCAGATAGAAATCCAGAATTTAATTTATAAATATTCTTGGAATAAATGTGGCATATACTGTAGTATAACATATGCAGAATGATAATTATGTAAAATTTCTGTAAGCATTCTATTGTCACTCACCAAATCTAGGTGGAAACTGTTACTCTAATAAGTAATTCATGGATGAATCCACTTATTTAACAATGAACCTCACAGATTAAAAACCTGAATTTTTGTACCTTCTTTTATAGAATATTGGCCAATCAGACCCTCTATCTATTGTGTTACACAAAGGCTCCATTAGGAAAGGCTTTAATGAAGAGCAAAAAGAAAAAAGATGGGTGATAACCCAGCAATGCTGGCTCATCAAGTATTTTTCTAGCAAGAATTGTGGAATGCCACAGTGAAGTGACTTTCCTCTTTATGGATAGAGATGGGATGCCGTAGCCATCACTTGGCCATTGCAAACTTGTAGAATGACTAGAGATTGAAGTATGGATCATGAAGGTCATCCGAAGGTCATCCAATGGACTTACCATCCATTTGGAAAAAGAGCGTTCACTTGGGACAGCCCTCCCCTACCTCTTCTTTACACAAAATTTTAGACTGGCAAATCCCCAATGCTGCATTGCTGTTGGTGATAGCTTGCCTAGAGCAGTGTTTCTCAACCTTGACAATTTTAAGATGGGTGGACTTCATCTTCCAGAATTCTTCAGCCAGCATCCTAAGCAATCTAAAGAGTCAGCTAACTTGCCATGAAAAAATGTTCTGCTCTGCGTCCATATTTTCTCTATCAGCAGATGATAGCTGTGGATTAGCATTCAACCAGCCTAGATTTCTCTTTAGTCGGATAGTTGGCGGTGAGGAAGCTGTGCCGTATTCCTGGCCTTGGCAGGCCAGCTTGCAGATTTTGGATGAAAACATATGTGGTGGAGCTGTTCTCACAAGAACTTGGGTGGTTACTGCTGCTCATTGTTTAAAAAAAGAGTAAGTACACTTTGGATACTCTACTTTATAGAGGCCTAAAGTATGAAGTCACACGAGATCAGTAGCATGAGATTTCGCGCTACTGATCTCGCATGATCTCGCGGTACGTTAGGCCCCTGTTCTCTGTGAATGCACCAAAAGCCTGAAGCAATGAAGCAGGCAAAAAAAAAAACCCTGATAGAGAGATCTTCGCAAGGTAAGTGAGTCTCCACAGGACAAGTGCCTGTGAAGACCCGGCCTGGGCGGGGAGGGAGGAATAGGCGGGGTGAATGTTGCAGCGCCTCTGTGGTCATTCGTAACAGCAAGCAATATTCATAATTTCGGGACTTGTTTGAAGAACGTGAGGGGATGCTTATCACGTAACTTCGAATGTTCGCTAAGGGAACGCTTGTAACCTGGGGATTACCTGTATTTGAGCAAACCCATCATGATACATGTGACAAATGCTGTCCAGTTCTCAAGACCAATGTTTTGTATCTTCTTGAATACTAAGGTCTTCATACAATTCTGATTCAATTTCAGGGCAATCATACTCATGGCTTGCCTCACATTATACCAATATCTCTCAACTCTCTTCTGCAATTTTAACTATATTAATCGGGCATGATATTAATATATTCTGTGGGTTTAATGACAAAGTCCCTCTTTGATAACTATTTATAGTTATGTGGCTCCCTGTTGCTACATGACAGTTACAGCATTTATATGTAACATTTATATTCTCATTTTTTATCATTACTGAGGCTGTGTGAAATAAATTGGAAGTTTCATCCCTACCAAATGACTGGAGATTTTTAGACATAGTAAATACATTGAAGATTTTTTTTATTATATAATCATATTATAACACCTAATGGCAATATGAACTTACTTGGTTTGTGATCAATACTGGATTCTTATTTCAAATTCAGTATTTTTGTTTATCTACCAATGAATAACTGTGTAGGGGAGTATGAGAGATGCTATGCTTGAGCTGATTAAAGCAATATTTGAATTATATTGTTTTTCTAGGGAAAAATATCAAGATCTTTGGAGAGTGGTGGTGGCCATTCATGATATAAAAGAGCAAGATCAGAGCAGCCAAGTTAGTACAAGTTGTTCTTTCTTTATGACATAATGTGAGTTGATTGTGAACATATAATACTCTATATAATCTATGAGCCTCAGTTCTTTTAAGGAAAGCGATCCTTCTTAATTGAATTGAAAACAGTTTAGGTGCTATTTTGCATTTTATAATTCAGAAGCATGTTTCTGGTAAAGCCTGTCTTACAGGATTTTGAAGCAGTGTAGAACTTGTCAAACTTGTTCGGTTTAACTATTGAAGTATTTTGTTGAAGTATTTACCCTATTAGCTATGATTTCTATTTGGATCAGCAAATAGTTTCTAGCATAATAGAGCTTTTAAAAGTGTTTGGTTCTGCTGCAGGATTACATTTGCTGTAGCAAAGACAGCTAGGCTAGAAAATGGCTTTCTCTGATTTTGGGGTATTATTTCCTTTGTTTTTCTTGCTTTTTGTTCTTGTTTTTCTTTTTATTATCTATCTTTTTGTTGTGTTTTATTATCTAGTAGTAAAATAAGGAGTTGAAATATGAATCATTAAATGTAGAGGCTTGATTATTACCTGATCCTAGGGAATTTTGAGTATCATTGTTTGAAGCAAGAACGTTCCACTCTGTGTTGCGCTGACTGGTAGATGATGAAGAGTTGTCTGGATTGAATGGTCTACAGCAGAGGTCCCAACTGTGGCAATTTCCAGGTATATGGACTTCAACTCTCAGAATTCTGCATCGCTGAGAATTCTGGGAGTTGAACTCCACTCACCTTCAATTTGCCAAGGTTGGGAAACACTGGTCTACAGATAAGATGTACATTTGAAAAATGTCATTACAGGCTGCCCCTGTCTTATGACCATTCATTTAGTGACAGTTTGGAATTACAATGGGACTCATATTTATGATGGTTGCAGTGTCCTTCAGTCAGATGATCATGATTTGCAACCTTCCAACCTGGCAAAGTCAAACCTTCTAGCGTAAACGGGTGGCATAAAAATGTATTATTTTTTAAAATTTAATAAACAAATACTGTAAGTGGGGGAAGTCAAATTATTGTAATAATTGTATCATTCACTTAACAAATGCAGTAAGAACAGTTGTAAAATTGGGTCTGGTCACATTAGGATTTACTTAATAACCCCATTGCTGTCTGAAATTTTGGTTCCCAGAGTAGTTGTAAGTCAAAGACTTCCTGTACTATATAATAATGCTGGACAATTAATAAAAAAAGAGTCTTGCTCTTTAGCCTGATGTCTTAAATATAACTAACCACCCAGTAATGGAGGAGAAGATTATTTAGGACATCTAAAAAGCACAGATGTATTACCTGCAGCTTAAGAGTTAATGCTGTAAGTAAAGGCTGTAGTGTAATAACTTCAACAAAGGGGACTATTATTTTTAACATGATGGATGGTTGAGTACGATTAAATACATGAGAAAAAAATCATCTTAGTTCATGCTTAAGTTTAGATGAAAATAAAACTAAATCAAATCTGTTCTGGGCCTGCACAGTACGTGGCTCTCAGCATGCCATCAAAAGCTAAATGCAACCTTTGACTTAAAGGTTATACATTCCTGTCCTAAAAAAATAAAACCCCAAAAAAATTCTGGGCAATTTGATGCCAGGATCAGGAAGATGTAATGGTTATGTTCAGGTCACTTTAGAGGAGGCACAGTGGGACCAGCTCTGAGTCCAAGACTTCCAGGTGTTATACACAATGCTACAAGCCCCACGGAATTTAACCCCTTCACTTAGGGAATGCTTCCTTCCTGTACTACTCTTATACTATTGCTCTCATAAGGGGCAGATGCCTTTCATAATTTTATGCGTTATTTGCTCTACCTTCTAAGTAACAAGGTAGAAGCATCAGTGAAGCAAGAGGTTTGCACGAAAGTATTATGCTTTTTTATGATATGGCCTGCTTTGCACTGGATTTCTATAGTGGATTACTATTTCACCTATTTTATTTTATCACAGGCTCTTGCCTCTCATGAAAAGAAAAGATTTCTTTCTAAACGGCTATAGATAGTCCTCGACCATTTGTTTAGAGACTGTTTAAAGCAGACATGCCAAACAGGTCATGCCCACCCCAGCCCTGCGAAGGCAAAAACAATCCCGATACGTCATGAAATGGCCTGTGATGCGATCGGGTTTGACCCCTGGTGTCAACCACACTGTTACAACGGCACTGAAAAAGTGCCGTAGGAATGTTGCAGCATTCCCATGGTCATGTGATCAAAATTCAGGGCCTTTGGTAACTGGTGTGTATTTACAATGGTTATAGCATTTTGGGGTCACTTGATCACCATTTGTGACTGTCCCAGCCAGCTCCCAGCAAACGAAGTCAATTGGGGAAACAGATTTGCTTAACAAATGCGTTAACAAACATTTAGCTGCAGTGATTTGCATTAACAATTGTGGCAAAATAAAACATTACAAAATCAGGCATGAGACACTTAACAACCACCCTACTTAGCAACAGAAATTCTGATCCTAACTGTGGTTGTAAGTCAAGGATTACCTATATCGAACTCTGCTATATCAATGACAGATCAACTGGAATGCACCCAAGTTGATAAGCATATCCAATGTATATGAGCATATATTCTCATATAACATGCTGCCATGATTTTCCCATGTGTGTAGAAAAGATTGGTGAAGCAGTACATCGCGCATCCAGATTTTAACACCAGTACTCTGGATTCAGACATTGCTCTAGTGGAACTTACCGAGCCTTTAGAATTCAATCATTATGTTCATCCAGTGTGCCTCCCGGAGCAAGACGAGAAGATTGAACCTTCAAGGATTTGTGTAATTACAGGATGGGGCAATCAGTATGAAGGTGAGCATTTCCCATTCCATCGAAAAAATATCTTGATTAGCCAAAATGATTCTTATCCAATTCGTCAACCACGGAAGTATATGAAAAAAAGCTGGATCAATTATAGAAAATAAGTAAAGATAAGACTGGAAGAATGATAAGATGATACATATCAACTCAGCATGTTAGATTAAGGCAGGGTTAGAAGATGCTTTTTATATCAAGAATTACATTTCCTTATAGGCAATCTCTTGGGGGGGGGGGTCCCCACACAAGGCCAAGCCAGGGGTAGGCAAGTCTCCCTTTTTCATTTTGCCTCCCATTCCCCCCTCCCTTTTTGTTATCACTTTCTCCCTCTTCTTCCTCAGGGAGGGCTGATCACTCTTGCCAGATGCCCAAAGTGATTTCATAGAGGGATTTTGAAATTAGACCAAGAGTTCTATGAAATCAGATCGAATATCACAAGTTGCTATCTTCCTTTTAAAGATTGTCCTCCTTATTGGTTTCTTCATTGTAAACGATTTGTTTTCCCCCTCTTTTACCTCAAGATAGAGCACAGTCAAGTAAACTGCATCAACTCAGAGTTCCCATTTTGATTTCTGAAGAATGTCAGAAATACTATGTGAACCACCCTGGTGTGGTCCATGAAAGGATGTTCTGTGCTGGATTTCCTGCAGAAGGGGGAAAGGATGGATGTACAGTAAGCTGCCTATGGAGTATATGCATTTCACAAATTCTGAAGCTCTACTATAATACTGACAATAGAATTGTTTCACAGAGATAAATGTACTTCTGTTAATGTTTTGTACCCAATAAAAAGTTCCATATCTAATGGAGGTTATGTACTAGCTACGAAGTTGGCTGCAAAAATCAGAACGTCCATTAGATGCCAACAAAGAGATGAACACCATATCCAGATTTTTGCAGTAGATATGTTATTCATCAGCCTACCTTTGTATTCTTGCAATTGCCACCCCTGACTCCCCTCTCCACCACCCTTTTCCCTTATTAAATGAGCAGATATGAAGGGGACTTCTCTGCATATTTGAGGGTAATTAGAAGCCTCACCTTGAAGACTCTGATCTAGTGGGTTTCCCAGATTATTTCCTAGACAAATATGCAGAGAACTCTCCTGTTCATAACCCTCCGCAGTACAGGATGGATTGCAATGGAACAAAGAGAGATGTGGAGGCTTTGATATTAACAGGAATATCCCATACAGCCATATTGCCCAAACACTGTTTGTTTGTTTATCTGTTAAATTTATTTGCTGCCTATCTTGCTGTAGGGCTACTCTAGACAATAATACAAAAGAAGAAAAATAGAAGGCATGTAAATAGAACAGAAGCAAAATAATAGAACAATAAACTAAACAACAACAAAGGAATATGGTTCTTGTTCACTATAAAAAACATTCTGCTTGATAAGATTACTTAAACAGAAATGTTTTGTTGGAAAACATTGAGGAAGCAATTCCAATTATTTACTTATTTAGCAGACCTGCCTCCTAAAATGTGTATCTTTCAGGAAGAATAGATTAGCAAACATCTGCTATCTTGCACTGTCTTCAGAACTTAGCAGGATTCATTTTCATTTGCTGATAAATAGTGAGAGGAATAAGAAATAACCAGAAAACATTGATGGGATGGCAACAGGAATTATGTTATTATTCACTCCTTATTGGTTGCTATGGGTTGCCATCTTGGCAGGTCTTGAAAAAACTAATCAGGTGTTAGTACTTGAATCTGAGACTACTGGGAAATTTCATGGCTATAGATTAGATTGGGAAGATGAAAAACTCCCTGGAGGAAGCCAATGGCAAACCCCCTCTATATTGTATCAGAAAACAGATGGATGTGTCCAAGTAGTCACTATGACCAACTGATATTTGAAAAAGCAATAGCAATAGCACTTTAGACTTGTATACCACTTCATAGTGCTTTACAGCCCTCTCCAAGTGATATACAGTCAGCATATTGACCCCAACAAACTGGCCCCTCATTTTACCATCCTTGGAAGGATGGAAAGCTGAGTCAACCTTGAGCCAGTGAGGATCAAACTCCTGGCAGTGGGCTGAATTAGTCTGCAATACTGCATTTTAACCACTGTGCTACCCTGGCTCCTGAAAATTTCATACAGAACATATAAGCTAAGATCATAGTGACAATCCCTGAAAACATACTTCTTTGACAAACAGATTTTGTTAACATAAGATGTATTCCTTTTCACTAGGGTGATTCTGGAGGCCCACTGGTTTGTCCCGCAAAAGACTCAAGCTACTACACCCTTAATGGAATAATCAGCTGGGGCCTTGATTGTGGAAGAAAAGGCTATCCAGGAGTCTATACAAATGTTGCTGCTTTTGCTGACTGGATTAGTCAATACATAAATGGAAAAAATAGTATGTTCATTTTAACAACAGCTCTTCAACTTTGATCTGGATTTTCTTCATATGCGTATCTGCATAAAACTGTTGCAGACTGACTGCTGCCCTTTGCATATATCAGAAGGGGGCAGAAACAATCTCAGGGTAATTCTGCTCAGTCAATCAAGTAATACTGCTCCAACCCTTTAAAGTTCAATGTGTAGAAGCCAGCAGGGGAATTACAAACACAATTACCAATAAATTATTCCAATCAAATTGTTGGAAGAGATGACAGATCTATTTTCTGTTATCTACTCCTTGCATCTGATTTAAGAAAGCATTCTTCAGAACCAGGACAGCAAGCTTATAAACTGCAGTCCCTGGGAGCAAAGTTACTCCCACCTATGACCTGACATTCAAGAACAGGAATTTCCAAACCCCAAGGGAAAGTTATCAAATTGTCATGGCTCTCACTAGAAAGAGGGTGTGTGTGTGTGTGCTTGTGGGGAAGGGTTAATTCGTATTAGTTAACTGGAGAGAATTCATGCTTTCAAAAAGCCCCAAACCCTTCCAGCTGTATTTGCTTTCAAGTTGTTAACTTTGCAAGGATTATTGTGTAAGTGACCCGGGACCTGTGTTGACCAATCTGGTTTAATGATTTCTACATTTCTCTCCATGTGTGGTTCTGTATATTGGACTGTGGGTGAGATTACCTGGCATCTTTTTAGGGTTCCTTTGTACATTTATGCAGAGATTCTTAAGCTGCGAGTGGTAGTCTGGATCTTCTTTTCTTTACCAGCTCTTGCAATTTTATTTTCAGATGATGATGATGATGATTTTTTGAGTCAGAGCTCATTTCTTCCAGTTGGTCTGGCTGTTTCTGCATTAACAGTGGAACTGGGCTACGATCCCAAGAGACATGGCAGATGGGTTCTCACACTGGTGCTGTGATGAGATGTTGTTATCTGCTAGCAATGGGTTTCTAGAATCTTATCAAAATAATTGCAATCAGTGTTAACCTTTAATTAAATGTATTCCCAGATAGCTTAAGCATTTCATAATCATTATGCCATTCCTTTGTTGTAATTTAATGTGGATCAGCTTTTGATTGGCCTACAGTCATCGCTTGCTTTTTAATTTTTGCAGATATATCAAGTACAGCATGAAGACCTTTGGAGAAGACAATTACATAAAGGCACAATTCTGAAGGGCATTCCTTGGTTCATGTATCTGACCCCTAGATGTGTGAGCTACATTGGTCAAAAAGGAAAAAAAAAGATAAAAAGCTGTAACTGTTCTATTCTGGGATATTCATTTATAAGTACTGTCTTAATTGTGTGCTTACATTCAAGTTTCTGTATGCATTAAGAATTATTCAGATAGCAACAGTAGAAGCACTGAATGAGTTAGGAGTTCTAACTTTTTTAAAAAAAATTAGAGTGCACCTTGTTTTTACAGTAACTTTATAGTATAGATGAATGTATAATTTTTTCCATATTAACTATCTGCTGAAGGGAGGAGAAAAAGGGACAAAAGTAAGGATGTACCCAGCACTACTGATTGCAAGGCAAGAAATGTATGTGATTATATTATTACTTACACATTAGATCAACAATGTCCAGCCTCCTGATGAAAATTATACAGCTATGTAGGTTTTTCACCATCATACTTACGAATGTTGCAAATAAATGTATATACAAAGACTTCTAATTGAGATGCTTGCCATATATTTTAAAATGATGCTCTAAGGCAGCGGTCCCAATCTTTTTGGGTCCGTGGACCAGCAGTGGCAGCGGGGGGTGAGTGGGTTAGAGGATGATTGCGCACACACAACCTAATCCAATGAATGCACAAATAAAGCTTTCTGCACTCGCTTGTGGGTCCCCTTTCCTCTAACAAAAGACAATGACATGTCGATTTTCCACTGATCTCCTTTCCAAATAAAGACTGAGAGTTCTTAGCATTTTTTTAAGTCAGCTCAGGTTGCCGAGGTGCTGTCCAACCCTCTATTTCTCTTCTTTCTATTGGGCCAAGACTCTAATGCATCCCCAAGGATCCACCTACCTTTTAAAATGTGAAATAACTTTTCAGTTATTTAACTGGACTTATACCCCAACTTTCTATTCACAGTTTTACATGCAAGAGTGATGCAAGGCACAAAGTATTTCTATAGTCATTCTTTGTCCAACCAAAGAGCCCCAGAAAGCAGACACCTAAGAAACCTCAGAGAATCCTATAGAAAAAGGCAGCACAGCAGCTGTCTCCGGGTATTTGAGTTCAGCCGCTCTTCTGTCTAAATTAAGAGTACAGGTAGTCCTTGATTTACAACAGTTCATTTAGTCACCATTCAGTTACAATGGCCTGGAAAAAGTGACTTATGACTGTTTTTCACACATGATCACCTTTTGCAATCTTTTTGACAATAGCAATAGCACTGTGTTTATATACTGCCTATCAGGGCTTGCAACCCTCTCTAAGTGGTTTACAGAGTCAGCATATTGCCCCCAACAATCTGG
>JANHJO010009219.1:7075-18373 GCA_032468235.1 Pseudoxyrhopus heterurus
ATTCAAGCTGAAAAAGCCCTCTAAATACTGTAGCTGGAAGTGTGCTGCTTTATCAGCTATTGCTGCTGCAATCTTGCTTGCTATACTGTTGGCCTATTTCATAGGTAAGTCACATCTTTCAAGAAATTACACATGATCTGTTGAATAATTTCATGTCAGTCCACTGTACTTTTACTCATGCAAAACCACTAAAGTAATCAACAGTGCTATTTCTAAAATCATGTGTTCTTTATACTGAGAGAAGGACTGGATTTTTAAAATGAAATAACATAAATACACTGCTTAAGAGACAATGCCTTAATTTTGTTCTATTTAGCTAAGTTATATTCATGGCAAAAGAAATTTACTTATACTTTCTGATTAATCAGACAATGATTCTTGTAGCAGTGGAGCTCATTGCCAGCCACTTTAAGATTCAGTCGTATGTAGTGTATAATGGTTGGGGAATTAGTTTAGTACCAAAAAAATATCTAAGTTTAAGTCAACAACTCAGCTGTGGAAATTAACTAAAAGACTAGAAGCTAATGCTATCTTTCAGAAGAATTCCATTGGAAGTTTGTCTTGCCATTGTTGTTGTTGAAAGGATAACATTTGAGGAGGTAATACTATATGATTTCTGGGGGAAAAAGAAGATGAATCAAAATGATAAATGTAATATATAAACTTTGAATGTTCATGATTTGATTAGTTATTCATAACTAATCTCTGAAGCCCTCTCAACCTAAATTCTATCCCTTTTATATATCATAAAGTGACTGAAAAGGTAATAGCATAGAAAGGCTCTGTGATTATTGAAAACTTGGTATACATTCCAAGTTGAATACAATATTATATTACGTCTCTCATTGTTATTTCTGAATCATATCATAGTATACCTTCCATTTTTCTCCCTATTATACTCCATGTTTTATTATCCATACAATAGGTACTCTTCATTATAAACTCAAGTTACAAAAAGCACTTATATTACTTTCTTCTTTTACTTCTGTACTCTTTCGTTGTTAGACTGCATTGTTTATTTCTGAATCACCTTGTGAACTATACTACTGTCTTGATACTGATTTCAACTGAAATTTATTCAGCTGATAACTATACAATAGGCATTTTGGTACTCTTCCTCCATAATTATAATGAGACACATAAATCTGAAACTTCTTTTGTTTCCTTTCTTCAAATCATCATTTAATTACATAGTAAAAACACTCTTCCAGGTACCAATGATGTGCAAACATGGTACCTAGCAAGCTTATCATAATAATACATTTTGTTTCTGATACATTTATTGAGAAAAAGTGGAAAGAAAACACCAAAATGAGGTAAAAATATATGTGAGGGAACTAAAGAAAGAGAATTCAAAGTGCATAGTAGTATTTTTAATACAAAACTGGGGATAGCACCATTACATCTCCCTTGGACTTTGCTTTGCACTTTTATGTTAGAACTGTCCATTTATAATAAATAAATATGACTAGACCTATTCTGAGTAAATTTGTATAGTATTTCAATATTCTCTTATTTGTCTGATACAAATAACAAACTCAATTTGATGTCTGTGTGTATTTATGTGAATAGCTGTTAAAGAGCAAAGTTCAGAGATAAAAACAGTTTTAATATGGATAGTGCCCCAATTGGAGATGGCTGTGATTCTAGATAATTTTATCTGAATTTTCTGTTAGAAATCTGAAACAGAGGGAATAAAGAATGAAGTTAAATTCTATTCAATTTTGTTGTGATTAGCATACAGATAGCATTTTTCCATCACTTTTGCTTTTAAACATATTTGATAAATTCTAATTTAAATTGTCTATATATCTCATTTATAACTTTGTAAAAAGGAAATAATTGAAAGATATTTTCTGCCCTCTTCTGGAAGATACTGAAATACTTCTATGTTCAGTATTCAGACTTGGAAGTAATTATATTATGAACCATACTAGTCAGATTGATTGATGCTAGGAACCTCTTGACATAGAACATTTACACAGGATTAAAGCAACATCTAGTAAAGAGCTGAGTGAGTTTACAAATATTAGTCCCAAAAGTGAAATGTACCATCACATGAATGCTTTTTTATCAAGTTGCAGATGGTATGCTAATATCTTAATTGGCCGTCAGTAAGAAAAGATAACAATTAAGGCACTGAGGTAGAATGATGGAACCTGGAGAGATTTGTTGGGGCATCCTGAAAGGGTGGTCAAGGTTACAGATTTTTAGTTTTTTTTATATGTTTTTATAGTTTTAGTTTTATTGTTGAAAACTACCCAGACTTGTTTTAAGATGGATAGCCATGCAAATTTTTTAAAACAAAGAAAATTCAAAGTTCTCTTTTAAGGCAAGGATGGAAAACTTATGAACCACCACAGACTGATGAACTACAACTCTCACCTTCTCCAGCCATAGTCATTGTGAAGGGCACAGGGAGTTATAGTTCAGCTATAGATCTACTATGGGTGGCTGCAGTATTCTATTCTTTTTGATAAGGATTTCTTCATGATTGAATTGCATAGTGAAATATACTTGGAGATAAATAAACCTAAAATCCTTGAACTTCAGTATTTGTAATGTGTTTTTAAGCAATGCAGCAAGTTTTGAAGCTAGCATACTTTGCCAGCAGTAACAAACTAACCCTATCAATATACCTCTTCAAAATTTTGAAACGGCTGCAATTTCTGAGAATATTAAGGCAACTGTTTTGAAGGCTTTTTCCAGTTGTGGACAGGGACAAAATGCCTGCTGGGACTCCCAATGAAGTGGCTCTACCTGCTCACATATGCAAAGGCAACCTGAGAAAGCCTCAGAGTCTTCCAGATAGTGTGGCTGTTCCAGCACTTTGAGATAGGACATCCCATTCACATCATCATACTCCACAAAGGATTCCTACAGATGTTTTTGTCAGGTCTATAATGTATATGACTTTGTTTCAAATTATGTGCTGCTATGTACAATAGTACACGTCTATTCATTTATGAACACCTTCTAGGGAATTGCTGTACTTGATGGTAGTGAGGCTGGAAAAGTTGACTTTATACAAAATCTTGTATCTGTGAAATGAGTATTAAATCTTGTACCTATTTCAATAGTATTAAAATAGCATTATCTGGAAATAAAAGTAATGAACTGGTTTTGAATATTGCAGAAAATTAAGTGCAGGAACACAAGATTAAAAAGTAGTTACAGGGAGTAGTAAAAGGGAAGGTTTAAAAATATGAAAGCACCATTTCTGCAGAAAAAATATTGTTTTACAATTATAATTCATGCTATATTAGGATTTCACAGCTGTGTAACACTTTCCATTTGCAATAACTTCGAATTAGGAACTGTTGAACATATGCCCTGAGCAAGCAAAAGTATTGATTTGGTCAAAATCACTCTTTCTGGAGTTTCTTGCTAGGAATAGTTTTGTCAACTCTGCTAACCTCATATGAGGTTATTCATGTCATTGCATTGTGTTCTGCAAGCATCAGCATCTTGTGTCAAAAGCTTGTCAGCACCATGTATAATTTTTCAAAATTCCCTAACCTAAAAGTTATATGATTGGTATTTAGCCTGTATAAAATTGAGATACTCAGAAATAGTGGGTTGGGGGTCTGACCAGTATAAATGCAGAATTACACTTTCAACAGTTAGAATCAACACATACTCCAGATCCTTTCTGCTGCTTAGTTGTAGCAGAGAAAGCACTTGCTGCTTCAATTTGCTTTCAGTTCTTTCCTTTGCAAACTTACAGAATTAGAAAGTCACCTTGTCATTTTTGTTGCTATAATAATTCTTGCAAAATATAAAATGCTATGTTTCTAGTGTTCCTCTAAACCACTCTGACTCCTGTCAGTCAGACTTTGAGTTTGAAAAAGCATCAGGCCATCAAGATGTCACTGTGTTAAAAGCATGGCAATTTTGGGTACTTAGAGTTTCCTTTGGAAACAATAGAAGTATTATTTTCAAGGGAAACTAAAAGCTTGGCATATAGTTAAGGTCGTTCTTTCAAATTGATATGTTGAGACTCATACTGATGAATTTTAGAGTGCTGGGACTATTTTGTTGCCTTCCATCATGTGAAATAGACCAGGGTTTGGAGGAGGAGGAGGAGGGGAAAATGGTACAGAACTTGCAGAGATGAGATGCTGATGTAACAGACTTAGTTTATGTAGAGAAAAGAAGGAATACATTATCTACCTTTTTGACAGAAAATTGAGAGGTTTTTTTTAAAATGTTCACCTTCCTCTTAATGTATAAATATAGTTTGTAGAGACATTTGTGTGAACTCTCACTTCTAAATTAATGTAAACCTGCTGCATAATACTTCCCATAATTTGCTAAAAAGCAAGAAATACCTTGATACACTCCTGCTCTCACAATCGCATCATAGCTGTTCCCAGATATGATTATATAGCCTGTCACTTCTTTAGCTACTGCCAGAGTCACAGTATCTGAGTGCTGCATGAGATTCATTTTCTAATGAAGCAGAGCACATTCAGTATTACAAGAGGCACTTGAAAGGGAACATCTTTACAACTTCTACATTTTTAAAGTAATTGATTTTTTTTTTCCCCTGGGAAGTGACACATAACTGTTAACCGAAATCACTTATCTGACAAAAACTGTCTGATTTTTTTTAAATTTCCCCTTCTTAGATATTAACATGTCCTGATTATTTGGTCCAGTTCATCTATTAAAATGCTCATTATGAGATAATGGGAAGTAGTTCTGGATTCTAGCCTGATCAGAAAAGGCAGCCTTTAGGTTCTCTCCCACTTGGCCCTTAGTAACTGCAGGAGAGAAAAAAGAGTGTATCGTTAAAATAATCCACACTTAAGCAAGTCCAATCGATCCAGCTCATGGCTACACATTGAGAGAAGTGAAGATGCTTTTTTATTTTTAGAAGATGAAGCAGTAACACTAATTTAATGTGGTCTATCAAACCACAGTATCTCCTTTGGCATAAGAATTCTGCTGGATCAAGCCAAACTTTCAGATATTTCAGTATATGTAAGTATGAAATCCAGTTGTAATTACTACTCACTCACTACTGTTATAAGTTTGAACAGTCACTGAATCGGTGATCCTTAAATGAGAATCACCTGTATAACTTTTGTGGATTTTTTTTATATGTTCAGTTTTATAGACCCAAGGAAAGCAACAATATTTTAATAATTTCATTATTGTAGGCTTTCCCTTTCTTTGTTCACTGCCACCTGGCATTTTTGCATCCTGTAGGCCTACCTAATCTAGAAAATTCAGAAAGTTCCATGTGTAGAGCTGAAAACCTGAACAGCCAAACTCATTGAAGTCAGGTATTCTTGTATATATTCATAAGAACAGGCTTCAGTATTAACACACAGGTATTCTTATTGGAAATTGTTATATGACCAAAGGGGAATGGAATATTTAAAAAGTATTTTATAAGGTCTTTGTGAAATACCTGTAAATTTCAAATTACACTGTTAGCTTCCAGTTCTATTAACCTATGCAGAGATAATTTCAGCTGAGTGTTTTTGTACTGTTCAAAGTATTTTAGTGTGTGCATGTAGGAAACCATTCCCCCTATTATTTTCATTTGGCTTCTTCAGAACCTTTTGAATAAATTCCTCCCCTGTGGCCACTTCCTTATTACTTGGAAAAACAGGCTCTGAGTTGGTTGCAAACTCTTATACACAAGGGGTTACTAGTTTTCCATAATATAATTCCGAATACACTTTTAATGCACTTCTTTCCCTTTTTTCCCCATTTATTTCTCTCTCTTTTGTTAGATTACAATAAATACTGTTTTTATATCCGAAGTAAATGAAAAATTATGCTACAGACCATAAAAGCCACTGGTATGCTTTTATAATTTATGTTGATATAATAAAAATTGCACACACACAAATACACGTTCAAGCTTACAATTGCACTTCGGTCTAGTAAGGAATTTCTTCTGAAAATGGAGATGCTCTTCCTTTGCAGCCATTTATTTAGATACAATTTTATATACAAGAAAAGGGAGAGGGGAAAAAATCAACTTGCCAGAAATGACAGCAAAAGTTGCTCTACTGGTTAAACAAAGATATGTTTGTTTAATTAAGATTAATTCCTCTTGTGTAAATTATATGGTTTCATATAAAAAAGGGAATAAAAATTGGACTACTTGTCAAGCAGTAATATACTCTAACTTTTAAGGAGTTCGATGCTATAAACTTGGTTTAAAAAGATTGGCCATTGATTTAAGGATTACAGAATTTATTCTAAATTCCTTAAGCCATTGTACAGATCATCATTTCACTGGGCATTTTCTGCCCATAGGACATGACCTTCTGATACCTTGCATCTTCATTTGACCCTTGTGATGCTGCTTTCTTCTTGTGAAACCCACAGGGTACTGCGGAAGAGAACCTACAGCAGGACATTAGTGTCCAATATAATGATTAATATATCCCTGGTGCAATAAGGGCAGTGTTGTGTGTGATCATTTGGCTTGGAGTGCA
The DNA here is from genome assembly GCA_032468235.1 of Pseudoxyrhopus heterurus. Classification (NCBI taxonomy): domain Eukaryota; kingdom Metazoa; phylum Chordata; class Lepidosauria; order Squamata; genus Pseudoxyrhopus; species Pseudoxyrhopus heterurus. The sequence goes on from JANHJO010009219.1 coordinate 13,537, forward strand.
TGACCTCCATTTTTTAATTCTATGGTTCCAAATCGTGATCTTGTTTGGAGTGCTAGATTATTCAAAGGAAAAAGAATCAGTTGCTTATTCTCTATTGTGTCAGCATTCCAAAGAAACTTCCCCATATCCATTCAGCACTCAGAGACAAAGTTCATCCAAGTAAGAATTTGTTTAGAGAAGTCATGTTGGCACATCTGGGAAAACCCAAATCTGAAAGTTTCGGATTTTCCCTTCGTAGCTAAAATCCTAAAACCCATCCCCTGCACCCATCAATCTGTCACATGGTCCAATCATCGGTCATCCCAACTGGAGACATTCCTTCAACCACTCCTATCCCAGGTTTTAATTTAACATGTAGCATAAAGTATACACTGTATGACATGAAAGATCCATGTTCTCTTTGTACTTTCTGCATATCCATTTCAGAATTCAGTATGCTACTTAAATTTAATTTGAGCAGCTATTATAAGCTTTAAAAAGTAAACAATATAATGCTAATCATATTTGGAGCAAATATGTCTTCTCTCAGGTATTTGAATTCCTTATTATGCTAGGTCAGATTAGTATCATTTAAGTCATTTTTCAATCTATCTTAATCTTATAGTTATTTTATTTCTTAATCTGTATTTTCTTTAGAGTACCACATGTTAAGTTGTCCCAAAGGTGCTTTTCAAAAAGCATCTGGACTTTTGTTTTCCTTACAAACATTTCACTTCTCATCTGAGAAGGTTCTTTAAGCTTCTTGGATAAGAAGCAAAACATCTTCAAGGAAAACAAAGAAAATCCAGTTGCCTTTTGAAAAAGCACCTTTGGGACAACTTAACATGTGATACTCTAAAGAAAATACAGATTAAGAAATAAAATAACTATCAGATTAAGACATGGAAAAATGACAGAAATGACACCAATAGCAATAGCACTTAAACTTATATACCACTTCACCACAGTGCTTTACAGCCCTCTCTAAGCAGTTTGCAAAATCAGCATATTGCCCTCAACAATCTGGGTCCTCATTTTACCGACCTGGGAAGGATGGAAGGCTGAGTCAACCTTGAGCCAGTGAAAATGGAACTGCCAAACTGCTGGCAGTCAGCAGAAGTAGCCTACACTTCACATAAACATTCATCTAATCTATAAAACAAATCATGTCCTAAAAATTATCTGTATTCAGTATTACTACTGTATTATTTTGATGCATATGGATTAAAGTGGCAATTAACATTCCATTTTAGCAATCCTATAAAAACCACAAATACCCTTAGCAAGAATAAGTAGAAGAGCACGTAGGTAAGTGAGAAAAATGCTGAGAAGGCAAACAAAGTGTAAAAAGAAAGTATGAAATAAAGAGTGTGAAAATAATAATTAGAAAGGGTAATAAAATGGAGTGTAGCTATGTGCACTAGAATGTGGTAATGGAAGTGACAGGGGCTAGAGAATTACAATAAATGTTAGGCATAATTTTCTATAATGAAATGAATAAATATCTCTTCAGTAAGTTTGCATACAATAAAAACATCATCAACATCATTATCCACCTGCTCACTGGAATTAGTTTCAAATCCTAATATCTGTCAGTTTGTTCTCAGTTGATGCTAGACTGAGAACTTTACAGACAGTTTCAAGGATACCGTTTTTTTAATAAGTAGATTCATTGTAAGAAGTAGGAAAACTGTTGAAGAAGATTGACCATTGCCAGTGTAAAATGCAAACTGTAATTATAATATAACCAGTTATGCATCCGAGTGTGTCTTATAAGGACCAGTTATGTGTCTGACTGTGCCTTGTAAGAACCAGTTTTGTCTTAAACTGTTTTCCTTTGATCTTGACAGATCTAGTTCTTATAATATCTGTGTATTTTCCTCCTTTCAATTCCATTATGGTATTATAGTTGAATATCTTCAGCTTTGCAGACATAAATATGTGGAAAGTGACATTGCCCTTAAATGTGATTATCTTTTTAGTGATTGGCACATCTTAAAGTTCTTGGACATATGAGTTCATTTTCCAGTTTCATCTCACTAAGGTAGAAAAGCAATAGCAGTTAGTTTACCATCTCCCAGAAAATATGATTAGCTTGTAAGGCCAATGCTAAGAAAAGAATAAGCCATAAAATCTAATCAATCCTAGGCCAGCCTTGTGTAAAATGAATTAGTCTTCCAGGTTGGATGGAAAGATGCTGAGATTGTGACAATAAACCATGAGAAGCAAAGTCAATCTTCCTGAAAACAAATGGAGAACAGCAGCATCACCCGTCTATTAAAACACATTGTTCCCATCAGAATAACAGAGTTGAAAGGAATGTTGGAGGTCTTCTACAGGATCTTCTCGCTATTTGAGAAAAAGACCCTATACCTATATCAGTGACATAACTAGTATGGGTGACTTCAATCAAGAGCACCCATGAGTTCAGATTTCTACACATGAAGTTTGAACTTTTTTTTTTTTTTGCATATTCAGTATTATGTGGAAGCTTTTGTGTGTACAGCTATGTAGGCAAAGGCTCTCAGTTTCTAAATTTTGAACTGTACTTATTGAGATGAGCTCTTCACCAGCATCAAAGAATAACTTTACAGAGAGAAGGAGATACTTATTATTTGGTGTTGTCAGGTTTATCCTTGCTATAATACCTGAATGAGGATCATTCCCACAACAAAAGTTGCTTTGGAACTTTGGATGTTCTAGAATGTTTAGAAACCAAGCATTGTTGAATTCAAAATTCATTTGTTGAATTTATTGCCTCTGGCCCTATGGGCAAGGAAGGCTGACAAGATTAAATTCATGTATAATATTAAGACGGGGGTTATATGTTTAGGAGTGTTAATACCACTTTATAATGCCTTGATCGCACTTGGAATATTGCATCCAGTCTTGATCATCACAATATAAAAAAGATGTTGCGACTCTGGAAAGAGTACAGAGAAGAGCAACAAAGATGATTAGGGGGCTGGAGGCTTAGATATATGAAGAATGGTTGCAGGATTTGGGTATGTTTAGTCTAGTGAAAAGAAGTACTAGATGTGTCATGATAGCAGTATTCCAATATCTAAGGGGTTGCCACAAAGATGAGCTGTCAACCTATTCTCAAACCTGAAGGCAGCACAAGAAGTGATGGATGGAAACTAATCAAGGAATGAATTAACCTAGAACTAAGGAGAAATTTCCCGACATTTAGAATAATTATTCAGTGGAACAACTTGGCTCCAGAAGTTGTCAGTGCTCCAACACTGGAGGTTTTTGAGAAGAGATTGGACAATCATTTCTTTGAATAGTATAGGGTTTCCTGCCTGAGCAAGGGGTTGGACTAGAAGACCTCCAATGTCCCTTCCAACTCTTGTTATTCTGTTAAGATCAGAACCACACTTATTTGTGGTTTACCACAGAACAATGATTTTAAAATATATGGCTTAATGCAGAGCAAGAACACAATCTGCTCTTTAAAGATTAACAATGAGATCTATGGCACCTATTTTCCTGAAGGACCAGCAGCTTATTCAGTAAAGCATCACCATTCCCCTCTGATTTTATCTTGCTTATGGATAAACTTTTAATTAGCATATTCATGGTTAACAAGAGACAAGAGAAATGGATGCTTAAGATTCTGCAGCTAATTAACAACAAATAATGTGATAACATTTTCCTCCTGCTAAGCTGGTCCTAAAACTTTAAATATTTATTAGCATTTATTTCATTCTTCAACATTCTACTTCGAGGATAGTATTATTTGAGTTATGTTTTATATTTGTATATCAAAGCTACAATTCGAAGTTACTTTCCTGAAGGGAACACTTGATAGAATAGATTTATAAAGGTGCTTTCATATATTTAGCATAGTGTGCTATTTAATATGTGACTATTTTCCTACACCACCGCCAGCAGAATATTGTTTGAGATAGTTTCCCCTCTGCAAAATGTAAATAATATTTAAAGGCAGTAAATTTCCTGTACTTGCAGTATATATAGGATAGGAATTAGGAAGGTTTTTTTTTTTCCTTACCGAAGCAGTTTAACACAATATGCAGACAGCCAGGCAAAGAGTTAGGAAATCTGATCTAGGAAAAAATATGATGTTTATGTGCAGCAGTCAAATGGTGTATGTTTAATAAGAGATTCTAATTTTTTTAAAGATGAAAATAGGGTGCCTTTTTCATTCTAGTCTGATTTCAGAAGATGTCCAACTTCTAATCTGAAGGCAAGGCTGTCCTCAAAAGCTCCTCCCTTTTTTCATAAAGAACACTTAGCAGATGGTGCAGGAGGATAGCAGAATGCATTGATGTAGAAATTGGATTTCCATTTTCTTCTCATGCATGCTACTCACATGACAATACAGAACTGGAAATGTTCTGGGACCATTTTTTTTGTGGGGCGCACTAAAGAATAAAAACAAGAAATCCATTTTTTTTTCATAACTCAGCATCACTTCTGTTTCCATCATGATATCAGGCTTCTTCTGACAAGCTGGACTGGCAACAGATAACAAACGTTCAAGGACACAGTGTTTTCTGATAAGATGATTTATTATAGAAAAGCAAAGAAAGCAATCCCTCTTTCCAGTGAAATCAAGCTTCAAATTTTTTGTGCCTCAATTCTCCTCCCTGCACGATGAACCAGTTTTCTTGCTAGCGGACTGCTCTGGTATCAACTTGTATGTTTGTGACTGTGTGAAATTGCTCTCACACAGGATACTCAGGCTGTGTGCTTTAGCAAGGAAAAGGATTGACGGGTAACTTTGGGATTCTCTCCTGGTTAATATTTAATATGAGATGCTGATTAATTTGGACATTCAAAAAATATTTTTTTACCTGTTTTGTCAGTTTAACAAACCTCAATTCTTATAAAT
>JANHJO010009224.1:0-26488 GCA_032468235.1 Pseudoxyrhopus heterurus
AGCTTTCTTCAGCGCCAAGCAGCTCCGGCCACCATTATCTGCAATCACCTGTTGTGCGGGGGCGCTAAATTCAAAGATAGAGAGCAGGGGAGGGCTGGGCTGCCCGGCTCTTACCTCAGCTGCCTTGCAAATTGCTGTGACAGTTCTGCTTCGTTGTAGCTTCATTTTTTCGGCCACCGCTTCTTTCACCCTACCTTCCAGGCCACTGGAGCCGGCTCAGAGAAGGAGCAGTTGCTGTCGCGCCGCCTCCTTTTGAACTGCGCACATGCGCAATAGGTTTTTGATGTGAGTGCCCACTTTGGGATGTTTTTTGGGGGTATTCTGGGGTGTTTTGGGCTTTGGGACCCCGACGGGGACCTTCTCCGTGTGAAAAACTACCTGTGTGGTAAAAATCACGAATCTACAGCTACGAATAAAGATTTCTATAGAGCACATACAAACTTACAACCTCTGCTTTATATATATAGATACACACACACACACACACACACACACACATATATATACACACATACATACATATATACACATATATATATACACATACACATACATACACTAATGGGGAGTCTAGCCATCCTTTGCCTTCCCAGCCACCATCTGACTGCTAAAAGGAAGATTAAAAAAAAAAAGCCCAATTTCTCCTTGGCCTTTCTGCTAATGGATTCTACTAGAAAGTGGGTTCACCAATCAGCACTGCCACATTATCAGTATTTTCCTTGGAGTTTTGATAGTGATTTTTAAAAAAATATTTTATTTTGTGCAGTACCTTCAGCACTTTTATGGTCCTAAATAGTTTGTAATGTGGCTTTTTATTTTTAATCTCCAGGTGTCTAATTGAGATTGGAGCCACAAAGGGAATAACTGGACTGGCCTCCTTTTGTAGGGGATGCTCTAGTGCAGTGTTTCTTCAGGTCAGCAACGTTAAGCTGTGGATTTCAACTCCCAGAATTCTACAGCCAGCATGGGGGATTCTGGAAGTTGAAGTCCACCCATCTTAAAGTTGCTAAACTTGAGAAACCCTGCTCTAGACTTTCAACTTGGTGCCAAAAGCTAGAAAGGAGGCCCTGCCCTGAAGATGCTGGTGCAGGTTAAAATATATAGTAAATAAAAGGAAATAATAAACATTTTGAATTAATCCTGGCGGTCCAGAACCTGTATGGGTGCTGGAGTGGCAGATTTGTTGCACTTGTGCCAGCTGAAGACTTGGAAGGAAATGAAACAGATTGCAGATAATAAGACACAGGTCAACTCCTTCTAGCCACCTCTTCTTATATTTATGGTAATTTGAGTTTAAGAATCCCTCCTAGTAAAAAAGTGATAAATGCCACTATAAGTTGTGCAGGGTAGAGTCTGAGGGCCTTTCCGATTGTTGATTCTCTTCTCTATGGCCATTCTCTTTTGCTAGCTCTCATCCTGTTTCTTTCTCTCACCCAGGACAGATAACTGTGCTGCTTATGAAGCAGAAAATCAGGAGCAAAGTTGGTTCTGGATGGAAATATCCCTACTCCAATGTCGGCTTCATTGACAAGACCGTGTGTGCAAACTTTTCATTTGTCATATCATCCCCTTGACAATGTGGAAGAGGCAATGTTCACATTAGGAGGCTCAGCAGGGTAGACAGCTGCACTTTTTATGTGGGCCGTTTGTCTTTCATTACAATTTAACCTTTCTCTGAACAAAGGGGGAAAGAGACTATGGCAGCAGGTGCAGCTGGAAGCATTCTTTTTAAGTCTTTATAGGCCACTGGCCAATCTGCCAACAGGCAGGGCATTAAGAATAGATGATGATTTCATAATTCAAGGACTAGGTATAAACTAAAGAATGCTAGAAGAACTACATTGCTCCATTCATCCTGGAGGTTGGTAGATTGCAAGGTAGAACTGAAGGGCTTCTTGCTAAAAGTTGTATGATGTGAACAGTACTCAGCGAAGGGAATATTTTAGAGCATAGACACCCCTTTTGTAACAATACTCTTGTTCAGTATTGTTGTGTGAGCAGAAAGTGTACATATTGACTGTCCTCTTTCATTTAGTTATTTGAACTATTTTCACTCAGCTTTAGTGGTTCTCCCATGATATCAAGTCTATACATTTTTATGGGAGACTTAAACTTGGCGGCAACTCTTTCGCCCCATTAGCAAAGGATTGCTGCCCTCTTTCCTTGTAACTGAAATATCCAACATGGTGCTTGGCAACAGATGGCCTCTGTCCCATCTGATTTCACCCAACCTATAATTTCAAAATGGAGGTCAATCAAACATCAGTTTCCAACTTCAGCTTTATTTTTTAAGAAACTTTTAAAGAAGCCTCTGAATTCCACATGTGTCTAGAGGCATTTTACAATACAATAAATTCTGGAAGGGGCTAGGCAGTGAAGCTTAAAACAAGCACTTTGATACAGCTAATTTGCTCCACATTTTGTTGAATTACAGTAAAATGCTTTACTGTAGAACTATGTACACTGCCTGCCACCTTTGAAGCACTGGCACAAATAACCTTTTCCACCAGCATTAAGGTTTCAGTGTGGAGAAACTTGAGTTTTTGATTGAAGGAGCAACTTCAAATAGGATTGTTGCAGCAATCAACACTGAAGTGTCTCCTTGACATGGAGCTGAGAAGCTTTCCATGGCCATAGCAGTTAGGCAGGGGCCCAAACATTAAAAGTATAACAATTATCTGAAATAAACATTCTGTGGCCATCCACTTCCAATTGTATGAGCTCTGAAGAAAACATGTTTTAAAATGTTTGTTTTCCAAATTATTATAGAGATAACTTTAAAAAAAACCATTCCCTTGGTCAATTCTTATTGAAGTGAACTTCATTGGCAGAAAGTGTCCACCCTACAGCACCACCACCTTAGTGAGGAAGAAACTTTTATAGAAGGGAACAAGAGACTTGTTTTTAGTTCCATTGCTCTCTCTATATAGGACACAACATTTTGAGTTTTGTTTATTGGAATACAATCTTTGCAAAATGTTTCAAGGAAAAAGAACATTCCAAGGAGTTGGTTTTATTCCAAACTGAGAATCTTTTTTTTTTCTTACTGCAATATCCGTGAAACATATTTGCTTTCTAGAAATTAAGTGTTTTGTGATTAGTCATGCTTCGTAGCATGCAGTATCTTCTCAAAATTCTGAATTTTGTTCCTATTTTGAAGTGTTTTGAGGCTTCTGTTTTAAAAGAGTGCGTAAAGTTTCCTTTCCCACCTGAAAATAGGAGAGGTATACTTTACATATTTGGAAAAAATATTTCCAAATGTTTAACATTGTGCAGATCAGAAGCCCAAAACCCAGGGGGAACAAAATGAAGGCCCTCAGATTCAAAAGGGGGCTATCTGTAGTAAATAGCTGCAATGTCACTGAGACCGAGTGTATCTATGCATGTTCAGACTGCAAAATCCCCAAGAGTTCTTTGAACAGCTGCAGACACGGAGCTAAATAGCTTCCATAGGAATTACTATAATAAGCCAACAGTCAAAACCAGTGACTTTTACATTTTCAGGTATTTAATACTCTTCTTTTTGTTGTTTTATATGTTCAAATAGATGGCAAACCAAGATAATAAAACATTATAACAAATACATTGATAGTTTTTCAGCAATAGAGTTGGGCAATGAGTGGAGTTGTTCCCAGTAAGTTTGGCAAATAGTGATGGAAACTGGAATCAAACATTCATCTGGAGGGCCAAATATTGTCTTCCTCATACTACACAAAATTGGGTACAATGTAATTAATTTTTTGGGAATGGATCCTGTGCATAATAGATAATAATAAATAATGCATAATAATAAATGATACAACAGTATTATTTTATAATAATACCGGTATATACACTTGCTTGAAACCAAGCTAATTTTTGTTGGCATGCAATGAATGCTCACCATATGACAACCTCCATTTTTTGAAAAGTGTACAATCGTGCAATTCCTTACATATCTGATAAATAAGCCTATTGGAATTCATCGAGCCAATTAATCATCGGCAAGAGTGGACAGCAGAGGTGCTCAATTTGCCCCCCTCCCCCGCTTCCCATTTTGGATAATGCTTCCAAAAATTCCTTGTGAATTGTACTTTTCAATGTGGAAGCAAATAAAACAAATATTTGCTATATTTAATTAGGTTTAATAACAGCTATGCAAAACGTATTTGCTTTGATCCATCCTAAGCTTGTATGTATATGAAATATCCTACCCTGAGACAGAACATTTAGCCAGCTGCTGTTGGTGCTGACAAGAGATCTTTTTGTGAATTCGCTGCAGTTTATACTCAAAATTGAAACAATGAAGAAAATTGCTTAAGGGAGTTTTGATTTTAAATTGAATGAAATGGAAATGAATTGAAATACAGCTTTGTGTCCTTGCCTTGCTTTTTGAAATATGGGTCACTGGCATGCCATTTAAAGGCCAGGAATGGCCCTCAGCTCCAAAAGGGATGCACCCCTCCTCACTGTATCAGATTGCCATCTAAGTCCTCCTTTCTATTTTCCATTTCAAACATTATGGCTATATAAGTTAACTGACTTTTTCCTTCATTAACTTCTGGTCATTTCCAATTCCCTTTAATTGTCTATGCTCATCAGACTGCCAACATGGAAAATACAATCTTACACTTTAGAAACAGAAAAACAGGAAGAAAAAAAAAACACATTGCATATTCAAGCTGCTACATCCAATCCTGGATATAGCATTATCAATAAATTTTATGGCATACAGTCATAGGTACCTTTCAGAGCACCTACACTTTTCTACGATTTTCTTAAAAACAAGAAAACATTCAAATATAATTTGGAGTTATGTGCTGAAAGAATAGAGAAGCATATGAATAAGCACATTTTATTTTAATGTGTGTGTATAATTTATATTTTACAGACCCTGCTGTATAGCACTTATTTTCAACCAACAATGTGCTAGGCACTTCACAATTTGAGGATTTTTTTTTTTTTAAAAGAAGTACATAAAAGGTTCAACTTTCTGATAAAAACCCAATACATTTCCTCATGAATATGGCATACAATGAAATACTTGTACAATTATGGTATATGACAAGGCACATTTTTTGTATCTCCAGAAATAATAGCAGCCCCTCCCATAGAGGTTCACTTCCTTTTTTTTTCTATGATGGAGGTAGAATGGAACCCACCTGTGGTTCTTCTTTCCTTAAGACATGATTGATTTGATTATCTTCTTTATCCAACAACAGAAATGTTTCTCCCCCTCAATACATGGAGGCCAAATGAAACATCCCTACCAGCTGCCATCCTGTATTTAACTGTATTTCCAAACCTCAATCCAATGCAAGTAGAAAGGATAGTTAAGATCTCAATAATATCCTTCAAAAATTGAATTTATTCCAAAGCCTGTCTTTCTATAGTTGGGTTTGATTGTACCTATCTACAATAAGTGATTTGAAAACTGCAACTCTTCCAGAGGTATTTTGTGAGTGGAAAGCTCTTGCTTTCTCTGGCTATTCAAATTTCTAAATAAAACAATGGGAAAAAGGTGGTTCTAGCTGCGTAGCAGGAAGGCTAGTACCTATTAAACAGTTTCCCAGCCAGCATGGGAATTTTGGGAATTGAAGTCCACACATTTTAAAAGTTGGCAAGTTGCACTATTGCAGGGGTGTCAAACTTGTGGCAGTGGGCCGTATGCATCACACGTGGCCATGCCCACTCCCATTTTAGCAAAGGGGCGCGATACGTCACATGACAACAATGTGACACCGCAAGTTTGACACCCCTGCACTATTGTGTTTAATTCCCTTTAAACTCCTGAGGAAAGTGGGTTCTAAAGCAGGGTATGATACATGAAAATAATACACAACCTTTTAAATTAGAGACGAAGCAACGTCATTCATTATTATATTCCCTTCAAGATTTAACATAAAAAACAAAACAAAACTATAGCTAAAGGGAAACAATGTATTTCTTCATTGACTGGACAGTTCTTATTTAGTAAACCATTGTTTTCAACCTTCACGAATGTAAATTCAAAGTTGACACAAATGTTATCAGGAATGTATACAATGCTTTAGTGAGGCACATGTTCCATGGTTCACATGGAGAATTTAAATCAAACTGTGCTATCTAGTCCTCAAAAACCACTTAATGCCAAGTCCTTTATATACTGAGGCAAATATGTCTTAAATCAACAGGGTGACAAAGATTAGGCTCTGTGTTACATGTTTATGTGTTAAAATGCTATGCTCAGGTTACTCACATTTTAAACCCAAAATGAAAAAATTATCAGACATTGTTGTTCTCTTCCCCCGCCCCACCTCCCAAAAAAATCTCCAATACTGTAGTAACTAGCAAGATGACTTAGATTTTTAAACTGGGTTGAGAGTCCTTTCACGCCTTCAAATCTTAATGGGGAAACTCAGTATGATTAGCAATGGCAGGCAATTTTCTCTAAAAGAGAACTTTCTACCACCTCCATGGTTTTTCCTAGTGGGTCAGGCAGAGTGGGATGTGGTGTAAGGCAGCCCTTCAGTTCAGATTGGGTAGCAGAGCCAATAAGCCTGGCTAGAATATCTTGTGAGCCTTACAACCTGCAGCAGGATTTTTGGCAGGGTCCTCGGACTCCATGACAGTTATACCTATAAAGAAATGTTTTAAAGGCCACATACTGTCTTTTCTTGGGGGACACCTGACAAAGCGATGTCCCAAGCATCCACAGCTAGTAAAGGCAGAAGAAAGCACCATGCTATACGTAAGAGGCAATCGGACAGGGTATTTATTAAACTTCTTCTGGCATATTTACCCATGAGCACAGTAGAAATGAGACCCACATTTTCTCCAACTTGCAGGGGAGGACAAAAGGTGGACATACAAACATTTTATGTAGCAAGGCAAATGGTGTTCTTTTAAACCTATCTGCAGCTAGGCATTTATTCTATGCAATTGTTTGCCTGGAGTCAATTGAGTTCCTTAAGCTTCTGGAAAATGTCCAGCTTTGCTTTGTAAATCTCATTGGGCGTCCTCTTTTTGTTATTTATGCATTTGTGGGCTCACTTTCTCATTCATATAAAGCATTAGTTTTGTCACCTGAGGCAGAAGAGCAAAATTTCCTGCTGCTTTTCTTGCTTGCAAAGTTAAGGATTATCACTGCAAAACTAGCCAAATTATTTTGACACTCAAGGCAGAAAAATCCACAACTTCCAATCTCGCCTGTTGTAAAAAAACAAATCAGTTCCAAGGACTCTAGGAGGCACCTAAGGTAGCCTCAATGCTGCTTATAGATAAAGTTAGCCCAAAGCAAGAGAACTGTGTGGGAATGATGATGGCCTTCACATAAGCCTGTCGAAGACAGTAGAATAATGGCAGCAGAGAGAGAGGAAAATTTTGCTGCTTGGTATAAATCAATCAACAGGAGGACCAGAAATCTAGATCTCAACAAACCCTAGAGCCAATAATAGGAAAAAATACAGCCTACTATAGTGCATGTAAGCATATATAAGGTGTTAAGGTTAACTGCACCTAGCTAAAAGATGCTCCTCTCCTCACTATGGTCAGTTCCAGGGATAGGGGCATTGGTTTCCTCTGCACCCAAACCTGAGAGTTCTGAGGTAGATTCACCTACTAAGTGAAGGGAACCCGTTAGGCAAACTTGAGATAGGACCTCAGAAGAAGTTATTGAGGAAAAATATCCAATTCATTTGCAGCACTGAGGAAGCAAAATTAACTGCAATAGATACTTCAAGTACTTTGCAGATCCCAATGTTAATCTAATATTAAAAAGATGGTTTTTTTTCAATGCCCTTCCAAGTTTCTGCTCTAGACTGCTACCTATTAATAACTGCTTTAGTACTGGTTTTTGGATTACAGATAAAACTACTCACTGCACTGGTGAAAAATGGAGCAAGCTTCAGTGATGCTAACTGTATTCTACTTGGTTGTAATTATGACCATCATACAACTCTTACTTACAAGAAACATCTGCCTGAACCCCTAAATATAGGTCATCTTATCTTAAGTTACTGTTACTGTTCAAACATGAAGGTCTTCAGAAAGGGTTCTTTTAGAAAGAATTTCTGGAAATAAAATTTATTCTAAAGATTATGTTCCAGAATTGAAAGCATTGCCAGCAAGCTCCAGCACAAAAAAGGGGACATCCTTTGAAGTAAGCAGGTATAAGATAAACATGGCAGAGCGCCATGTTTAGGAATCAGTGAGAAATTCATTCAGTTAGTATAGGAACTTATCAGACTCACCATTATGAATCTATAAATTGCAATCTGCACAATTTGCAATTCAAAAATAATAATATATAATGCATATATTAAGGAGATGTGCACACAAAAATGTCTATATTAGGATAAGATATGAATACAGTTTTTAAGGAAAGCTCAAGAAGAAAAGTGCATTAAAATGAGTATATTAGATTACTCTTCTGCCACAAGAGGTTCAAACATTGGCCAAATCCCCAAACACTGATTCATGTAAAAGGAAATAGATATATTTATCTATACTTTATCACAACAATTCTTTTAAGACTATGATCAGATTCAGATTGATGCTATCTTTAAACTGAAAGCTGCTAATGTTTTTCAGTATTAAAAATAAATTGATATATGCATTCAGGAAATCTCAAGAGTTATCTTTTTTTTAAAAAAATTCAGAAATATAAAAATATCCATACTATATTCAAGCCATCTGCTTAAGAATTTTTGGTAACTGAATGGCAGAAAAAACTACTCAAGTTTCACTATTGAGTTATGGCTTTATAAAGTGTGCAAAGAGAACAGAGTTGTATCCAAAATGTCAGTTTTTTTCTGACAGTAGTAGTTTTATCTTAGATGTCAAAATGAGATTCAGCATTAGGAAAAAACTATACAAAGTAAACATTTGGGAGAGTATTGGAAGAAAAATAACAAAATTAGTTTTGGATTTTTTAAAAATAACCAAAATAAAAAAACTCCAAGATTAAAAAATAATTATTTTGAACAGAAAATTTTAGCTTTGCACATTTGCCTGCTCCTGTTACAAAAAATTCTGTGTTCCCATTGAGATGTTTCATGAAACAGGCAAGGAGGAATTTAGCTAAGCATGATCCAAACAATGTTAAGCACATATTCCACCAATTTCAGATGGAAGATTAAGCACATATTCAACTTTCCACTGAAATCAATACAAGATTGCAGCCTGACTGTATGCATATTTACTTAGAAGTGAGCCTAACTTCCTAGGAAAGGGCCTTAAAATTTGCTCAACATGGCTGGATTTTGCCCATTTTTCATTAGGGAAAGCAGATTCCAACTTCCATGACAGCAGGAAATCACATTTTGTCCATCCTTTGGTTAAAAACTGATTTAACGATTGTCAAAAAAATAAACAAGTACAATGGAACCTGAAGAAATGTTCTCCATTTCTTTGCCACCCACTCCCAAACACACATCCAACTTTGAGGTAAACCACAATCATACCTAATCCAAAGGGAAATAGAGCACCATCCTTTGAAAAGAAGCAAGCCTCATTTCTTAATCTTTACAAGCAGCTGACTCTCTTCACTTCAGAAGAGTCACTACAATATTGTTTCAAAGCAAGAGGAGCTACTCTGCCCATGTTACAACCAACTTAGGACAGCAATTAACAAGTGCATGAAAAAGTGCCTATAAAAAAATAATAGAGCTATCACTTTTTTTCCTCCTCTGGAATATCTAGATATATATATTCATATCTAGCATATATAATCTTGCATGTAATTCTCGGATAAATTCAGAGAGCTCTACAATTGCTCAATTATTTCAGCCTTTGTTCAGCTCATAGGAGCAGAACTGCACAGATCAAGGAACATTCCCCTTGAGGTTTTACTCTTTCTATGGTGATGAGGTTCAGCTGATTGAGAATTCAATTAGTCCCGAGAATGATCTCAAAGAGGTGGTGTTCTTCTTAAAAAGACCTTGCTGAGGAAAGTGCATCTATTTTTCTCATCTGCAATACCATGAGTACCTGCCTGAAGTTTCCCATGAAGAACTGCTGGTCAAATGGCTGCTTGATGGAATAAATTCTGCCTCAGGGTTGGTGCCACTCTTCTTTTAACTAAACTACAGGCTCTTTTGCTTTGGAATCACCATACAGAGGATAAATAAACAGATGTCCTGGTGGAATAGAAGCTGGTAAAATGCATCATTTCCCCTTTTGTTGTTTCTTGGGTCTTTCTTCCTTATGCAATAAACCAGCAGCATTTTCTTTTCCTGTCATTCATTGAAGAACCGCCGTAGAACGAATTGGCCCAGCAAAATCACGGCGGCTACCATCAACATGTATTTCCAATAAATATTGCTCAAGTCCAGTGCTGCCACCTAGAGACAGAACAATACCGTTATAGATCCAATTCTGTATTCGCCTTCTCCAAACCTGATGTTACCCAGAAGTGTTGGTTTTAATCACCTAGCACTGTCATCAGCCAGCTCACTGGGAATGGAGGGAATTACAGTCCCCAAAAGAGAAAGCATTAAGTTGGGGAAAGGCTGTTTTAAGATTTTCTCTCAGCATATTCTTTCAAAAGATTAATTCCAGAAAGGGTCATTAGTATCTGAAGAACTAAAAAGTATACACTTGGGTTTTAGAAGAAAGACAACCCTCCCCTGTGCCTTTCTTCACAATTATTCATCAAGGTCCATGTATTATTTTACTGTTTGCTTATCTGCTTTGCATCATGGTTCAGAGGCAGAATGTATGCTTTAGAAACAGAAAATATTAGCCTCAGTATCCCCAGATAGTTTTAGGCATGCCCTTCCTGGAAACCACTTGGAGCATTTTTGAATTGAATGGCATATAAATTACAGCAAAGCAATCAACCCATCTGCCAATCAGTCTTGGACAGTCTCCATCAAACAATGCAAAGCTAGAAAGGACAATTATTTGACCCAGTTGAAAAGAGAGCTTCATAGGTTCCAATGGTCTCTGGCTCAAATTCCTGTCAAGAGCAGCTATGGATTTTCTTTGGCTTCTTCAATTGAAGGAACCAAGTAGGATGTTAGGCTTCCACACTGCGCCTAGAAGCCCTAGATTGAGCCTATCAGAATAGATTCCAGCTGCCTAAATGGAGAAGTAGACTTTATACAAACTAGAGGCTTATGTAATTCATATATTTCAAAGAATACTCAGGAAAGATGGTTCTTTGGTTCACTTACCCATCCTCCTTGCTGAGCAA
Organism: Pseudoxyrhopus heterurus; assembly: GCA_032468235.1. Taxonomy (NCBI): domain Eukaryota; kingdom Metazoa; phylum Chordata; class Lepidosauria; order Squamata; genus Pseudoxyrhopus; species Pseudoxyrhopus heterurus. Next base: position 11,156 of record JANHJO010009224.1, read on the forward strand.
TCCATTGTGCAATGCGATTGTGTAGCACAAATTCAGCCATGTAATGTGCAATTCTTCTTAGGAAGCCAGTTATGCCATGCTGGTATACATGGATTGCCATCCTGTAGCCAAAGCCCAACAGCGCTATCACACGCCCCCAATTGATGCCGCTTTCAAACAAACTGGGGAAGAGAAGAGTCAGTTGCAATTAAGAGATTTTCGGTTCTTTGCTGCTTCAGGAAAGGCATTACACTGATGTCTTGATCAGCAACGTAATATCTTGTTCGTGCTAATGGTTCTAACTGCAGCTTGACCCTGAGAAAACACTTCTGCAGTTTAAGGAACTGCTGACAGGTGTTATATGTGTAGCCGTGCACTTTCTAAAGCAGTGTTTCTTAACATTAGCAGCTTTACGATGAGTGGACTTGGCTATGTAAAGTACCTTTCTTCCTCTGAATCTGATGGGCTTCCCAGACCAATGATAATCATTATCATGATCATTAGATTTTGATTCCAGCTTTTTTACATTTAAAACTCAAGGCAATAAACATTAATACTCCTGTCCCGTTTCCTATTACTTGCCTAGTAAATCTAGGAGAAAGGCTGAGATGCCACATGTTTCAATCTCTAGGCTTTTTGAAATGGTTTTGAAAACTGGAAGTTAAACACAAAGATGTTCTATTTCAGACCCACAATCCCCTCGTTTGCCAATCCTGAAACACTAGAAAATCCCAACACCAAAATTTGGCAACGAAGCACTGAATATAAGCAGTGCAAGTTCATAACAATTTCTAAGGGGGAAAAGAAATGACAAGTTAATTTTTTGGAAAAGCTCAACACCCTAAACAAGTAAGTGGGGGGGGGGGATCCTAAAAATGATGGAAATAATGTGAAATATGTGTCATTACATCTTGGCTTTGCCTTTCTGGTCACTGGCAGTGAAAACAATAGCAAAGTACAACTGCCTCCTCCCCTTTTTTGATGTTTTTCCTGTCTACAGGCAAAACAAAGTCCAGTTGCCTTTTGAAAAAGCACCTTTGGGACAACCTGTATCACTGAGAATCTCTATAAATACTTAAATCTGTAGGATCAGCTCTGATATGGCTATCCCACTCTGGAGGGAAAGAAGCTGGGGTTTCTTTCTGCTACGATGTCCATAAAGGCTTATTCTGCCACAATGATATTAGGCAGCAACCTTTATTTTTTTTTAATCTCTTCTTGCATGTGGCTATAGATGTTTCATTTTTAACTTGGTGTACGGTTGGTTAGAAATCCTTAGCTATCTGATGGGATGATTCTGATATCCAATTTTAAAAATCAGCTTTATTACATTAGAATTTCAACGCGGCTGAAAACTTAACAGGCATAGCATGGAGAGTGTTCCCATACATAGCAACTGAAAAAGAGGAAAGAGAAAGCACAGTAAGTGCTGTTTTACCTCAAGGCAGCAAAATGGTGAAACTTGGCTTCCCAAGGAGGGGACAGCAAGAAAAGAGGACAGGAGAGAGTGTTAAATAATCTTTAGATGGAACAGGAAAACAACGTTTGTGAATGTAAAGATATATGTATATATATTGTCACTGTTTTCTCTCGGTGATTTTTACGCTTTGTCATTTCCTTTTCTTAATAAAAATCAGACAGAAAGGAAAGGAAAGAAACAGAGGGGAAAACTGTGACTAAATCTTTCCTAAGTGGAACAACATAAACCATCCTGGAGCTTCTTGTCTGGGTATCATTGCCATTATAATCTCCAGGTTCATAAAGGTTTTCATTGGCTTCATGCTACTTCTGATGGCCTAAGAACCTGAAGAGGAATTCTTCTGAATCAAATCAATTTTTTAGTCCAGCACCCTCTTTCCCATGCTATGATAACACATCTGGCAAGCTTATAGGCAGGTCAGTAGTCTATTCTTGCTGCTGTATCCTAGCAACCAGCCCTAAATTAAGATGGTGGCTACTACTCTGTGTGATTGAAGATCCCACCCTCTTTTTCCAATCTGGCTTGGACCCCATCCTGTATGGAGCTTCAGGTGAGAGATATATCCTGGGTCTGATTCTGGGGATGAACTGGCTTCATGTAGCTTCAGTAAGGCTGGGAGACAGCTTCTGAACAGAGCACCTTGTCCAAAGTTGATTCTTTCTCTCCAACTTCACAGGGGAAGATCTGACATATTCTTTGCTCTGTGGGAACCTTTTCCAGAGGCCACAGAATTTCAGATTCCGTGTAGTTAATACAGTAAACAGGAATGCAAATACGTAAGTTTTTATAAGATACCACAAGGCTGCCCTTACATTCAGAAGATTTAAAAAAAATTATTTTAACTGAAGAACCAATTGCCTTTACGCTTCACACCGAAGTAAATCCAAGGTCCTGCTATCAAGAGATGTTGTGTGTGACAGAGAAGGTCCTCCAATTCTCCAGAAAACTCAAAAAAACATTTACACAGAACATGTGTTACCCAAAGTGACAGCAGCATATGATTAAATTAGGGGCTGGATTTTGGAACCAAGGTAGTAATTAGCATATTTTTTTAAAAAAATGTTTGATATATCTGATCATGAGAACAACTTAAGCTAGGTGGAAAGCAAAAAAAAAAAAAAAGACAACAACATCAGTTTAGATTTGTGATTTTGGTCTGCTCCATCTTTGTTATTTGTTTGCATACCACCAGGAATCCTTGTCATGTACAAGCAGTATAGAGGTTAACATCAACCACAACCTTAAAAAAAAACATAAGCATCAAACTCTGGTTGATAGCCCTGGTCTCACTTACCTGGAGGCTATTCTGGTGAAGTACTCATACGCATTGTCCTTGGAAGGCTGCAAGGACTTCAGCATCTCAGAGAACTCCTTGTCATACCGTGCATTGATGTCATCAGCAATGACAGCTAAGCGTCGACCCACCTGACTGTTGATGCTGCACAATGAATAAATAAACTGGTTAAATTGGAACATGGAGGCAGACTAAGTAAACATTTAAGAGCCTGTTGTACTTACCTATTTGGCTCCTGCTGAATTGCGGCAATTTCTGGATCAACTGGCACATCCCCCTCAGTTTGCTCCTGCTCCTGCTGGTATCGATGGAAAGCATAGCTCTGGAACACCTCCTCAGTCTGTTGAGCTACCAAGTCCTCTGCAGAAGAAACAACAGGATCTTTCAGCTATCAGCAGCTTCATTTTGAGCAGAGGTAGGTCACAATTATTGAAACCCAAGGCCCTGAGAATGTGTCTCTTAAGCCTTTAAAGGAATTATGGTATCTATTTTTCTTCCAACCTCCCCACATCAACTTTTTCCGAAGTAGTCCAGGCCACAGAGATATGGTTTTCCCTTCTTTAGTTGCTTATATTATCACAAAACCCTGTGAAGCAGGATAGACATTTCTCCTGCTTATAAGTCCAGAAAACTTTACTCATTAGATTTAATAATATAGTTTCCCAGCTAAAAGTTGCTCAAACCTGCTTATGGACAGAACATCACCTGAGAATAATGTGCCAAGATCATCACTGATCTTGATAGTCAAGTCAGAACTTGAATCTCATTTTCCTGGTCCAAGTATTTTCTAGTTAATTATTTCCAAATTTGTTCAGCAACGTTGTCTGTTATACCTCAGACGCTGATGGAAAAAAGCAGCTTCTGCTTAAGGATATTGACAAGAGTTTGACCCATATTTCATCTTTAAGAAATTCAAATTCTAGGTCTTAGCTAATCTGCAGCTTGTTACTTTATCCCAAAGGTGCTTTTCAAAAAGCAACTGAATTTTCTTTGTTTTTTCCCTTGAGAATGTTTTGTTTCTCATCCAAGAAGCTTCTTCAGTTCAAGAAAGTCCAGCTGCTTTTTGAAAAGCACCTTTGGGGTAACCATGACCTGGATGATAGAAAATCTCCATAGACTCACTGTGGGGCGGGGAGAGCTTTTCCATTGCTTATCTGGTGCTGGCCTTTCTTATCCAGTTTTTGTTTTTTAATCACAGCAAATACTTACAACAGGTAAGCCATGGCATTTTGAACTACTGTCTTTACATACAAAGGACAGGGAGAACTACTGTTACTAAACAGCAAAATAACTATATTCATCTTCTTCATTATAAAGCACAAAGAAACTTCTTAAAGAAAACTGTGATTTATGAATTTACAGAACTTAATATCTGACACCTAGGAAGAGCAGGAAAGAGCACTGGTGAAGCAGTAAAAACTGAATGGCTTACAATCTTCCTCATGGTAATTTGGTCACTGATATATTAAATAACAGGGGAAAAAACCTCAAATCATATTAAGCACAATAGTATCTTAATTTTCCACAATATGGTAAGCACCACTTTATCTGCAGCAATTCAATCTACCACATCATCCCAAAGGCCCTCTAAAAAGCCAGGTCTTCATAGCTTTCCTGAATGAAACAGTAGTAGGAATATGGCCATTCTCATCTCCGGGAGCACCTTTTTCCAGAGAAAGGGGGAGCACTGCAGAGAACTCTCACCTAAGAGTCCGTGATGATGAAATGCCCAAAGGCTCAATTTTGCAGCAAGCCTTCTTTTTTTTAGTTCATCAGATGGTCAGATTTCACTCAAGGAAAGCAGCCTTGAAGGAGCTGGAAGTAGGGATTGGGCTCAAATTTTCAATCTCCCTTCTTCCCCCTTATAAACTTGTGGGCTGAATTCTATACACAGGTGATCTGTAATCCATAATACTCATCACACATTGTCATAGTTCATGCAGGCTGGAATATAACTACGCACAACTAAGAACTCACTAAACAGAGCAGCAACATGGAAGAAGACAATGCAATCTGCAGAAAAAAACAGCTGGTAATAGAATTATTTCCCTCCCCCCTCTTTGCTTTTCCCTCTACACTTCTCTCTCCCATAACTCTTTTTTTTTTACCCATTAAAACACCCAAAAAGATTTTGCTGAGAAATTTTACTCTGGCCTTGAGAAGGAAGTGGGAGAGGTGAAATGACTCAGCTCTGACAAACTGTATGAGAAAACATGAGAAAGAGAATCTCTTGGCTGTGTTGTCCTTAAAAAAGAGGATAATACAGATTCTGTTAATATATTCTCCAATAATAAAATAGCCTTCCTAGAATCCCTGTGGTACCTATATTTCTTGATTTGATTACCTTGGAGGGCTGACAGATTTTAATATTTCATGTGCTGCATGAGAAGAAATGCAGAAGAGAAGGCAACAGAGATTAACCCTTCGTCATTGGTCACTATTTTTTCTAAACCGTGCCCCCCCCAAGCTATTTTTAGCTGTTTTGCTAAAAGACCTAGGCCTATTGCCAGATTGTGGCCTCTCTACTCCTGCAAAAGATAAAGCCACAGTAGAGAGGGCTGAAATTCAAACTTTTGTTCATCTTATTTCCCAACAAAAAAGCAAGATATTTTCTATTGCACTAAACTATTGTAAGGTAATATCCAAGGCAACAAAGATTCTTTCTAGCTGCAGGATCATTATCATAGGCTAAAGTGGGAGACAGCACAATGCTAGTAAAATGCTGGATTGTGGAAATTCAAGGTAAAACTAAATCTAGCCCTAAAGCTCATTGATGATTTTAGGACAATTCAGCCTAAACTATCTTCCAGGATTATTATGGAAGTATTGGGGAATGGCTATGTGTCCTGAAAATTCTGAGGACAGAGCAAAAAACCAGAATGCAGTAATGCAAATGTACTGACACTAATGCTTATCATGCATACTTCCTTGGAGTAAGCTTCAGTCAAGTTCAATTCCTTGTGACTTTAGGTATATGTCCATACTATTTTTCTTAATAACAGTAAGAGCACAGGGATGGTTTACTACTGTCTTCTTCCATGATTTTTTTCCCCAATTTAACTTACAGCCTCGGGACAGGAGCATCTGCAGAATTCGATGAATTTGTCAAAATGACAAAACAAATGTGGTGATGGTACCACATAAAAGTTGCTTCTTCCATATACAATATCACAATAAATAAAGGAATGATCTTGTATTACAATTGCAATGTCTTTTGTGATCTGTCCTCCTGTCCCATTTGCTCTGGGATTTCCTTGTGATCCTCCATCCAAGAGCTAAGTAAGTAAGTGACTCTGCTTATTTCTTGAGCCCAAACATGGTCAGCTAACTGATTATTCTAAATCACAAGTCTTATGGCAAGAGGCTGGAGTGTTTAGAATGATCTTGAAAATGCCCTCTTCTACAGGACATTATGAATCATTATGAGATGCCATGTACTTTTATATGTTTTATATCTAACAAAATTTAAAATCACCAAAGTTTCATATAAGTCCTGTATGCTCCTGCCACTTGCTATATACTTCACCATGTACTTATTGTCATTCCTAAAATCATTTAAAGTCAGAAGCAAGTTGATGCCATAACTCTGTACATATTGCGTGTGCCCCTGCTGAACTGTGGCCAGGGTGGGTTATCGTCTACAATGTTTGGACTGCACATTTGATATTCAGCTTCTAGGTGGGTTTAGAATTAGTATCTTTTTACTAAATGCAGTTAAGACATCTTGTCAAATGTTTATGTCATGCATGGCCACTGCATGTTAAAATAAAACATTAATTTTCAAAGAGGATGATAGCTATAACCTACAACCTTAAATGAGGTTTTGTGGTTAGTGCAGTGCCATGTTCTTTAGTTTCCGGTTAAGCATGAGTTTTTTTTAACCAACCAATCTCACTCTTATGAAATATTCTGTGCCCCCTCACAAACCTTCTCCAATTAGATTCTTCTCTCCTTTCCCCTCCAACAAGACTGAACTATTACCAACAGCCATTAGGAAAAAAAATCCCCAGTACTCTTTTTGTCTTTACAAAAACATTATTTCCTTTTGCTATCTAAAATTGTTGATATTTTTAAGTAAATCTCCTTAGTATGATTTGTATTAGGAAAGGCAAAATAAAACTAGTATAGTGAATAAAAAACTATACCCAAGGAAGTTGTCATGCGGTTAACCTTTTTTTGTACTATGTCAGTGAACCCTTTGCTGGCTTTCTAAGCTATTGACCTTTCCAAGCTATTTGCAGCCCTCCTCCAACCAGTCATATATTTATACAGTATCTATATTATAGCATGAAGATTGGAAATATATGGGAATGATTTTTATCTTTCACTTAAAGAAGCCACTTAAATTATTTTCAAGAGCTGAACTTTCATTGGAAGGATAATTAAGATGAGGTACAATGGAGGGTCCTGATATGGCTGAAAAATCAGAAAAAAATCAGTATCTTGCACCCGATCAGCACAGGTTGGGAAAGGAGAACAGCCGCACAAAGTAAAAGGAAGTAATTGACTCATATTCTCATTGAAGCATTGCAAAATCACCCACAAGTTACAAGCAAACAATTAAAAGAAATCTTTCCCTCCTGCAACCGAGCTTATTAAGAACACAGTCTCTTTTTCTACCATTTCTTAGCAAAATACTATAAATGAATCCTGAAAAATAAGCAAATAGGAAAATAAGCAAAAGAGCATTTCTGAAAATTATACCAGCTTCCTGCTTAAAAAATCTTTCAGGACATTTAAAATGTAAAGTGAACTGTCTCTAAAAAAACAGCTGTAAAATTGCATTTGGGTCAGGTATTATTAGACATGTTAACAGAACTTCTGTTACTGAAAAATCAGGCAGCCTATTATTGTCCACACTATTTTCTGTTGCCTTAAGACCCTTCACCCCCAACCCAAAGAGAAACCTGACAGCATTTGTTGTTGTTGTTGTTAGTTGTGAAGTCTTGTCCGACCCATCGTGACCCCATGGACAACGTTCCTTCAGGTCTTCCTGTCCTCTACCATCCCCCAGAGTCCATTTAAGCTTGCACCGATTGCTTCAGTGACTCCATCCAGCCACCTCATTCTCTGTCGTCCCTTTCTTCTTTTGCCCTCAATCGCTCCCAGCATTAGGCTCTTCTCCAATGAGTCCTTCCTTCTCATGAAGTGGGCAAAGTATTTTGTTATTTTACTTAACTTGCCTGAAAAGCTAAACATTTCATCCTCTTCCTCCTTCGGTGACATCATTCTACCAGCATCATGCCACCAGTAGCCCTAAAGGCAGTGAGTAAAAAACACAAAAAATATGCACCTCCCTACTCATCTTTAAAGGATACGAATCCAGAACAGAGAAAGATGTAACTTTCAGAAAAAGAGAAAAAACACAGCTCCATGCAATTTTGAACCACAATATGTTTATAGCATTACATAATGGTCTTTTTCAACATGCTTCTAAATAGGCTTTCAAGTTTGGATGTTAATAGCCCTTCTTGTCTCGTAGGGCCATTTAAATTGTTCTACTGTAATTTACTAATAAATTTCAAATAAAACTGGTTGTTTCCTCCTTGCTAGTCCTTCTTGCATTAATCTCCTTGAACTATAAATTGTTGCCTCATAAGCAAACAGTGATGAATAATAAGAGGAGTGATAAATAAGTATCTCACATGCAGGAAGTCAATGTTAGCTCATACAGCAGGATTTAAAGGAAGATATGGTTATTGTAGCACAAACAGGAAAGAAATGTGCTTGCTGGAATATAATGAAATTATTCCTAATTTGTACAAAAAAACCAGAATTAATTCTCTGGTTTTGTAAAATATCTCACATTGCTAACAAAACTTTTGTATATTTACATTTTATAATTAGTCATATGTTTTCCCCCCTATAAAACTTCAAAGGATAAAAATAATAATTGAAATAGAGTGCTAGAGCAAATTATGTAACATTATCTAAAAATCCTGGTCATGCAGTGTATTTTGCTCCATATCATATAATTAAGTCTGCTTTGGAACAAGCCTATGTAAGTTATATATGCTAGTTATTCATTCATTCATTCATTCGTTTAATTTCTAAAACTGCCCAACTCAACCAAGTGACTCTAGCTGGAGTCCAGGATATTTACGGACACAAAATCACAATTGTTTATACAAAGATTAAAGTATAAAATATATTGGTATTAGGTGCATTGGAATGTGTATGTAATAGGGGGCAATCTTGGAAGAAAAATTATTTTTCCAACAGATCAAAGAGTCATCCAAGTTGTTTAAATCAAGTTAAATATTCAAAATTTTCAAAGTAAAAAAGGGTATATTGTATGTGTGTGTGTGTTCTTAATTTTGATCTCAAAGCTCAAATATCTCAACAATGATTTTAATTTTGCACTAATTCTATGTATTTACTTTAAAAAAATTCAGTAAATAAGCCAATGTGATCCCAAAGTCACTGAAAACACCACTATCATTCATTGATTAGGAATTATTCATAATCATATATTGGGCAGGTGTGTTCTTTTGTACAGTGAGTTCTACAGGGATATTTGCAGCCAGGTGATTACCTCTTTTTCATCTATATTTCAGGCACACTCTGATAATTTTTATTTGCAGTATCTATTGGATTTCCAGGATAAATCTCTCTAAAAGTAGTAAAATTTTGCTCCATTATGTGTAAGGTTCGCTCCCAAATGTCTATGGAGATTCACAATCATCCAGGTCATGGTTGTCTCAAAGGTGCTTTGTCAAAAGGCAACTGGGCTTCGTTTTTTCTTAAAGACGTTTTGCTTTTGAAAGAACTTTTGAAAAAGCATCTTTGGACAACCATGACCTGGATGACTGTGTATCTCCATAGACATTTGGAGTGAACCTTATAAATAATGGAGCAAAATTATGGAAATGTAAAGAAAAACAATGAAAGTCCAGTTGCCTTTTGAAAAAGCACCTTTGGGACTTCGCTCACAAATCGTTGCTAGTAGTCATTGATGTTAGGGGTTAACTTTGCGTTGTTTTGCCAAATGTATTTTTAATGGTCAATGACTAAAATAAAATTTATGTCTGTCTGTCATATATTGTGCAGATTCATTAATGCATACAAAATGATACTGCAGAACTCATATCTCAAGGCTATAAGAGCCAAGTACCCTAGTAACTAACATTTTATCTCAACTAATCTATACAGAAGGTATCCACTTAAGATTATTATCCCCATATGGTTGGCACTAATAGCAAGCACTTTACCTACAGTTTTTTTTAAAAATTCCACGGTTTAAAGAGATTTGCATTGAGTACATAGCAATTTTTTTCTGTTAAATCTACACACAAAATATATGGATGGGAAAGTTGAATCAAATAGCCTATAAACTGCCACAAAATTTAAGAAGCTACCTATAGGTTGGATGAATGCAAATGCCAGCCCTAAGCGATTTAATGTATTAATGAATATATAATAGCAGCATACTAAGTTTTCTTCTAAAACAGAAATCTGTAAAATTATAATCCATTAATCTTGGACTTGATTCTGAACAATATACTGTCCCATGTGTTATTTGTATGTTAGCGACAAAGCTATGCTTAAATTTAATATTTGCACAGTCTTAGACAACTGCATCCCTGGGATAGGAAATAAGAACCCGCAACAAGTTTACCATTAATGAGATGTTAACACACTCCTAGCAAAATATTTGACAATTATTTTGGGAAACAACTTGAATCATCTGCAGATTCTAACACAGTAGAACCCCTGGCCCCAACCTAAAAGTTTTCATATCCTGGTAATTCACAAATAAGAACCAAAGTCCCCTATGGTCAGAAAATAAATTTACCTGCTGTGACATATTTTAAAACGGAGCTTACACATTGATCAATTTTTTCTAATGACTATTGCACCTATGGGTGGATGATGTTGAAATATGACTGCCAAGCTGAAGAAATTATTCAAAATTGTAGCTGAGCTTCCAACAATCTACTACACAATGCACAGACTCCAATAATAGTTTTGAAACCCTCTCCTTGGAAGCAGGCTTGTCAAATGAGTCAATTACACCAGATACTTATTCATTTCTCCTTCATATCAGAATACAGAAAAAGATTTTTTTTTTCTGGGAAAGAAAGAGGTGCCAATAAATTATTGGGCAGTCATAAAATACTGCACATAGATTATGCCTACCATGACATCAACAACTCCACATTATCAAGCTGATGCAGATGTCATTTTATGGTTCCCATATATCAAATGCTGGTAACTGAATGAAACCTCAGTGGAATTTTTTTTCCTTATGGCTGCTTATCATGTCCAGCAAAAATTGTTCTAAAGTGACAGCCACTAATAAAACACAAAGAATTATTTCAACCTGATGATTACTCATATAGTAGTCCCCTTTATCTCCTTGATACAAAAGCAATACTGATTATATATACGCTTAGTCACTTTGCAATGGTTTGATTATATGCTCTGGCGCCCTCCAAATAATAGGGGTGTTTATTATTATCAATCATGGCGGGCAGAAGACATGGATGAGACTTTTCTGTGACCAAGGCTTTCAAAGAGACATGTAACAGTGATAATAGGGGATGGGGGGATATCAATTATCCTGATATGTGCTGTCAATCCAACTCTACCAGGAGCCAGAGATGTAACAAATTCTTGGCATCCATTGCTGGCAACTTTTCTTGTCGTAGTAGGAAACAAGAAGCAAAAAGAGAGGGGAAAGTGCTTTCTCCACTTAAGCAAAAGGTTTGGATGTAATTTTTTAATTTCAGAATTAAATAATAGGAAAAGCAGTCACCACACACTTATTAATTCAAAGAAAGACAGAAAGTCCTAAACATGCCTGCTCAAAATCTGAATTCAAAAGTCCTAAACAAGCTTGCTCCAAATTTGAACCCCCCCCCAAATCCAGGGGTATTATTATTAGGTGTTAATTAGACTTTAGGTTTGGGGTGGGGCACACTGGGAAGCAGGTGGTGAGGACTGTAACTCTTAGTATATTCAGAGATAATTTACTGCAAGAAGTGAAGGGTTGCTCCCCTTCCTATATGTTAATCCACCTTCTGCTTAAATCCTGGTGCTTCTGAGCTGGCATTGGCAGGCATGTACTCTATGCCATGATCTATTTGTTCTGATCTGAGCTGATTTTGCTACATAAATTCCTTCAAAAAGCATTAAAATGTGATAGAGCTATATTCTTAGCAAAAGCCATTGCTACTGTCATGATTAAGAAGCTTGCCAACTGGTTATTCATCATCAGAGTCAATGGAATAGCTGCAATCAAGTTTACCTGATGTCGTTTCCTGAGATGATCTGCGCCTTTCTCCTGTTCTCCTGCCTGCTGAGTTGCTGCCATTCCATGAGGCCATGCTGGTGTGTGCTTTGGTAGAACCGAATTAATCTGAAAAAGATTATGGGACAGACAAAATAGTCCTTATAACTGTTCCAGGATCACAAGTCCAACTCTCGCTTTCGTCACTCAAAAGTCTGCCTCACTTTCTTAGAAAAGCAATGCCCCCCATCACTCCTTCCCCCACAAACACTAATCCTTAACTTCCTTAATTTAATTTTTGATACTATCATTCCCATTATTCTCTTAGATATACAGCGAAACAGCTCCTGAAATGAGAGCTTCTTAAAAAATACTTGCAATTGTTTGAATTGATTTATTTATTTAGAAAATTTATATTTCCGCTTACTCGACATAGATACTCAAGGCGGCATACAAGGATATAAAAAACACCATATAAAAGAAATAAAAATAATAAAAAGAAAAATAATAAAATAATAATTGCTGAGATAGTGTTGGATGTCAACAGATAGATAATATACCTATATATGCAATACCCATACCTTCAATTCTGAGATTGGCAAATTGATTTCATAAATAAATATGTCTATATCTGATGAAGTTGCATTATTATTAAATTAAACATAGTAAAATTCTTGGCTTTCTTGGCCTCTAAAGAGTAGATGAGCCATGGTCCCATTTCTGATACCTGCTTTTATATCTGAGATGGCATGAAGCCCACTCATTTTTAGACTTTCCTTCAGCAATTCTGGGCTGCTTTTTAAAAGTAATGGCCATTTCAATCTTTTAGCAGAAAGAGAAGTTTGGGAGTGATTTGCTTACATGCCCAAACCCATGTAGATCTACTCAAAATAATATGCAGCTGAAGTAAATGCTTATTTGACTAAGCAGAGAATCTGGTGCTGCTCTGAAGGGCTGGCTGACAGCTACTGTTGAAAGAGGAGAGAAAGAATATGATGATATTCTGAAACAGTATGATAAACTCACAATTCAGTGAGTATACAATACAATGGTTGGCTGAGTGCCCTGCTTATTTATTTCTGATTAATGTAGCCCAACAATTCTAACCCCTTTACAATCCCATACAGTAAATCTGCTCTGGAAAAAAAAACACTTTATAATCTAATGAGACTCAAGGCCCAATTTCTGACTCTATCAGTTGAATATAGATGTTGTTAATTGTTTGGAGAGTCCCTTTTCTTGCTTATATAAGGAATTATATGGTTTAGATTTATCAACCTCTGTGTCTTCCTGGGTCTACTTCTGTTTTCACTATTATTTATCATATGCAATGGTTTCCAAGAATCACCTTAGGCATAATTTTGATAAAGAAAGGGTTTCATGACAGAAGGAAGTTGTTGCTCTTTGTATGCAACAACTGTAGGAGTTGAAAAAAGAGAAGAGGCAAAGGTCTGTTTTATAGTTAGCAGTAAGGATCTGTATGACTTGGACAAACTGATAAGCAGTTGCTTATGCCTGGCTTTGCTTTCTGATGCATCTATTTACTTGGGACTGGTTCTGGTTCCTCTTTCATTTCTTCTGCAAAAGAAAACCACTAGCATTGTGCTGAATTAACTCTTTTCTAGTTGGAAGGAAAGAGAAGAGGTTGACCAGGAGTAAGGTGGATGAACAAAGGCAACATGTGCATCCTTGGGAAACTTGAAAGAACAAGTTAGGGGTAAATTGTCATGGAGAACATCTACCTATATGATGCCTAGGACTCAAAATGACTTGATTATACATCAATGACCCTGATGATACAATAAATATTTGTAATAGTCATTGACTTTTAATAAATATACTATCATATATATTACAAAATAGATCTATCATAACTAATATTGCAGCATCTTCTGATTAGTGAGAAATACTGCATTTTTCAAACCATATAGATCATGTATTTCTGACATTGTTTAACGTTTTAAATAATAACACTTTTCCAATTTCTCAATATGATTCTTCTAGCTCCCCCATTTGATATACCCATAATTCCTGATATACAAATTCCAATATTTTGGTAAATAGTTCAACCTCATATTAACATTCTTAACATTTAGAGAGTTTCCTATAAATTTGCTTATACATATTAACACACTATTCCAAAAAGGTATCAATTTATCCCAGGACCATATCATATGGGTCGGTGAATCCACAAACATTTTATGCTGCACTTCCAAAATAGAAAATCTGATGTCCATCTTTTAAAATATACTCTTTTTGGAGAGTCCAATACTCACTAAATACATTTTAATGATCTGTACATACCAGTAGGGAAAATCTAACGATTCATTTGCTTCTACCGTAATATGCCTTATTGTTAAAGGAGATGGTAATCTTCAAATTCTGGGATAATGTGACCCTCTAACATGATAAATCATATATGGTTGCATGGGAACGCCCTTCCCTAGAATAAAAGGTATTATTTCATTGGGCTAGGGTTTGGCAAGAAATATATTACATACAGTTTTCTAAGGAGATTCTCAGTCATCCAGGTCATGGTTGTCCCAAAGATGCTTTTTCAAACTTTCCTAGTTTTTCCTCAAGGAAAACCAGTAATAGAATGGTACAATTTTAGAAAGGAAAACAAAGGAAAACACTGATTCTCATTAACACATATGCGTCTGCAGACATTCCAAAAACAACAGATATATTACAACACTAACACATTCACAGAGGTGTTAGTTTTAAGACATCTAGCAGATTGCCAATATGTGGCAATAGTTTGCCACATGATCAACAGATATCAAAAGTATTACAGTATGTAGAAATGAGACTTTGGTCCATCTCAATGGGGTCAATCCATTTCTATTCACAAATGTGTTAGGGTTCAATAAAATCAAATTACAAAAACCTTACCAACTTTTTTTTAATAGACCAGATTTCAATGCCTAAATATAAACATTTTCTAAACTAAATAAATATGACAGTATACAAATATTCCTTTCAGATTTACATGCTGTAATTTAAGGATCTCGACACACAGAAGTCTTGCACCTCTATTAAGAAATGTAAGCTGGTGGACAACTGGTTTGTAAGCTTAGCACCACTTACAATCTAAGCCTGAATCCCATGCCTGAAGCAAAATTTTAAAAGATACTGCAGCCCCCTCTTTAATTTGCTTGGGACTCTGATCAACAACTACAGTTTGAGAACCTCTGTGTAAAGAAATAACTAATCTCTGCAATGGGATCTTAAATCTATATCTATAAAACAGAGCATGCGTGTGTGTTTGTGGGTATGTCCCAAATAGGCTCTTCCATGCCTGTATGAATCTAGCCAAACTTGCCAGGCACATACCTTGCACTCCGG
>JANHJO010009225.1:0-20078 GCA_032468235.1 Pseudoxyrhopus heterurus
AGGGAGCGGCGAGGCCCAAGGGGAAGCGGCGGCGGGAGGTCGGGGCCCCAGGCCGGACGTCGGAGGCCGGCAGGGCCGCCTTGGCCGCAGCTGCTCTTCCCGCCGGAGCCGCCGAGGCCCCGAAGCCCGGCTGGAGGCGGCGCCGCTCCCCTTGCCCCCGGCCTGCCCGGCCCCGGGAGAGAAGAAGAGCAGGGCAGTGGCGGCCCTCGGACCCTGGAAGCGGCCCGAAGCCCCGAGGAACTCTGCGCTCCGGCGCCCCAGCGAGCGCGGCCTCCTCCCGGCCCGGGCTGCTCAAGTGCCGGCGGGCGGAGGTGGGAGCCAGCCGTGCCCTCCCTGGACGGAGCGCGCGCGAAGGCGGGAGCGAAGCGGAGCCGGGCGGCTTGCCCTGAAAGGGTCCCGGCGGCAGATGGAAGCAGCCTCCGTCTCCCCGGCCAGTCGGCCTGGTGGGGATCCGGCCTGGAGGAGCCTGTCCTGGGCCTGAAAAGGTTCCCGTTGCGGTGGACGGAGCGCGAGTCAGCCGAGGGTGAACGTCGCTGCTGAGACGGCCCGGACGGCATCGGGGCTCCTTGGAGCAAGCTTGCCTGCGCGGTGGCGAATGAAAGAGATGCTGCCAACCCCGCGCCTTCTTTCCATCCCTTTTATTATCTTCTTTTTGTCATTTAATTCCAATTATCGGATGCTAAGTGCTTTTGGAATTTCATTGTTAATATCTTCTTACAATGCTATTAACGTAAATCAACTTTAATAGTATCCCAGCAAGTGTAAAGGCAATCAAAAATTCAGCACTTACGAATCATTCTGTAATTTCAGCATAAAATGTTAATAGAAATAATATCGAATACCATAAAATATCAGCAAATTCAACTTTAAATATAGGTGATAAATGACTTTTCTTTCCTGAAAAGTCCCCTTTATTTCTGCATCTGGCACAACTGAACCTCGCTCATGCGGGACTCCAGAATCTCTCCTCTTCTGGGAGAATCTCTTCTTTGCCTTTGGTGAGCCAGTTTCCCAAAGGATGGATGGTGCTCAGGGATTTCCCAGCAGGAGCAGATCTGCCCCTCCGGCTCAGAACCCTCTCTCTGCACTGAAGGGGCTGCGACAGGGAGATCCCACCAAAAAGGAAAAAGCTGTTTGGTGGAAGTGGAATTAAAAAGCTGTAAATATTCATCATTGCTAATTAAGTTTATACAACACTCGTGAGAGTCCTTGCCAGAAAGCCATTGATTTTGGAAGATTTCCTCAGCAAAGCAGCCTCGGGGCTTGAGGAAAGTGAATGGCAGAGCAGAGCAGGATATGGCCCTCTCCTCCCACCGGCCTTTCTGAGAAGCAGGATAGCTGTGCGGAGTTCCGATGCCCATGAAGAAGAGAGCCAGGCATAGCTTACTCGGAGCCCTGCTCTCCCGGCCTGACCTTAAAGGAAATGGGCAGCTTCCACGCAGCTCACCTGGACACCCCATCATCAGGGCGACACCCCTGCATGTCCGGGAAAACCACAAGAAAGTGGCTGGCTGCTGCCTCTCGAGCTTCCATTAAATGATCCTCATCAAGAACCAGGTTAGAGCAATTTGGAAAGCAATTTCCCAACTGGCTTTTTAAAAATCTGCTTGTCTTTTCTAGAAAATAAATGACAACTTTGGACATCTTCCAGTAGAAAATGGCAGGGCAATCGTGTAGTGCCCCCCCCCCCCGTAACAATTCCTGTCTTTTCCCCAGGTAGAAGCTTCCAAGGCAAGCTCCGAGGGGGTTTCCCACCTGCCCCCTAGGGGGGGTCCATTAGCCAAGAGGATTTTTTGGCCACTGGCCTGGTCAGTGGATACATTTCTGTTCCAGTATGATTAGGCGGAGGCCACTTTTGATTCTTGTTTAGTGTTGAATTGTGCTTTGCAAACTGCCATGAAAATTTCTAATTGAAGCAATTGAAACACACCTGTTTAAAATGTAACAATGAGTAAAGTTTGTTCTTTGTTGATCCCTGGGAAATTCTGCATCTTTTCTGCATTTTTGTGGGTTTAAAGATTACGTTCTAGGATAAGCCTGTGAGATAACCTTTCCTTCTTCTCCCTCCAAAGTCCCCACTGCTGCTTACAAGCCGAAAGGGTAGTGTGGCTGTACTGCACTGGCTGGATTTCTGCTTGTCTGGACACCCTGAACGCTGGTTGCTGAATGCCGATCAGCCTTTCTGTCAAATAAACTACCTAAGGAAGGCATCGCCCTGAGGGTGTCCCTGCAGCCCTCATCACTTCTGGGGCTTAGCTCTGTGGTCCCCTTGAGATTCTTGCTAGCAGCTAGAAGCAGAATGCTTTGAGGAGTTCATAAAATGCCTGTCCTCCTTGTCCTATTGTGTGGCAAGGACTACTTTGTTCACAAGGTGCAAAAAAAGCCGTCTTTGGTCCTGTCTGATAATATTGTGCATATTGACTGAAGCCCTGCTTTAAGGCTGGGCCCTTGTACCGGTACTCCCACACACCCTGAACCTAGTTACTTTTGGAAAGTCTCCAATTCTGAGAGGTCCCTGACATTTGCAAAAGTTTACAGGAGAGGGCCTCTTCTCATTTTAAAGATCACCTTAATTTAAAAGATAAGCCAAAGACTGGACCCTCAGGAGAGTTTACATAAGAAAAGGCAATGGAGAACTCAAACGTGCTTTTTCAAGAGGCAACTGGACTTTGTTTTTTCTTTGAAGACGTTTTTTTTCTCATCCAAGAAGCTTCTTCAGTTCTGGCTGGATGGTGGGAAATGGAAGGATTTATACTCCTTGCAGACAAAGCTGGTCATTTGCATCCTTTTAGAGAGTCATTGAGCCACTTGGAGGGTTATCTGTGTCCTCACGGTCACCTTGAGTGGTGCAAATGGGTGTGGGGCCATCTTGGAACTGTTGAAAGGACTGTGTTGTAGACTGGAGATAGATGGTGGTGTTTCCCTCCCTCGAGAGGGCTGTTCAGTTTTGACCTAGATGGCCTCTTTGGCCCCTCTTTCAAATCAGCGGTCCTCTCTGTCCAAAATGTGGACTTTGGTGTCTTCAAAAGAGTGACCTTTGTCTTTTAAATGCAGGACTGCTAAATCTTGTCCTGATGGGTTTGTTCTCCTGTGTTGTGCCATGTGTTTATGAAGTGGTTGTTTTGTTTCCCCAAATATACAGATCTGCCTATGGGTCACTGCATTGTACTGCATATACCATGTTGCTCATGTTGTTTGTGTCTGGGTGCTTTATCCTTGGGGTGGACAAGCTTCTGCCTTAGTGTATTCTTGGGTTTGGAGTGTGCACGTATGTTGTGTTGGCTGAAGATCCTCCTGAGCTTTTCCAATATTCCTGTAATGTATGGAATGACAACGTTGCTTTGTTTATTGTTCTCTTCGTTCTCGTCTATTATGGAGGAGATCTTTTTAAGGTCTTTTTTGAGATGACGATGGCCCACTTGGG
Source organism: Pseudoxyrhopus heterurus (assembly GCA_032468235.1). Classification (NCBI taxonomy): domain Eukaryota; kingdom Metazoa; phylum Chordata; class Lepidosauria; order Squamata; genus Pseudoxyrhopus; species Pseudoxyrhopus heterurus. The sequence continues at coordinate 3,425 of JANHJO010009225.1, forward strand.
ATAGCACTTTTGGGACAATCATGAGCTGGATGACTGAGAATCTCCAGAGACAGGGAATGGAGAACTTGTGCTTTCAGAATGTCATGTGCCACTGTGAACTGATATCTTGGATTCGTCAACCAGTAGGTTGTCTTTTAATTAAGACCATCTAAATCCAATTTGACTGCAAAGACCAAGGTTTCATTCTCATAGGTGTTGCTGAAAAATCTCAGGTGAAGCAGTTGGTAATGACTTTGTGAAAATCCTCTGGCCAATCCCCAGAAATGACATAGAAGCTCTGCAATGATTGGATTTCTTCAGCCAAGAGCTGCTGGAGAAACGCATCTATGGGAGATGGGTGGCCACAGAGCAATTTGTGAATGTGGAACAAAACGATTCCCCCTTTTCTTTCTCCCTCAACACAGCAGCCTTGAAGGACCAGTCATACTTAGAGACACTTTCAAGGAAACCTGCTTGCCCTTAGTATCTGGGCTGACCCATTTTAGCCCTTGTGGGGAGCCCTTGCTACGTTTCCTTGGGTTTTGGCTGCCTTCTTGAAGACTGGCAGCTCTTCTTTTGCAGCCTGCCCTGCTAGACCCATCTGGCACAATAGGAGATCAGTACTGTACTTGAACAGGTCACTCCGCAACTGAGGTTGTTTAATCAACTCCACCCAGGAAAGGAGTTGGAACAACGGGACCCGCCCTTGACTTGGCCGAGGCATCGGTCCATCCACGCTCCATGTGAATCACTCCCTCATTCTGAAAGGACATAAAGATACTGACCGTTATTTTAGCCACTCTGTGGGACAGACCTTGATTCATCCAGAACTTCTCAATGACGTGCAATAGGGTAATTTTTGACATTTATTTTCATGTACAGCAATTGTAGCCATCCCCTCTGAGTGGCCATGCAGCAGGCAGCGCTTTCTGTAGGCTCTTCTGGGGAAAGAGGTTGAGACTCTATAGGGAGCTGAACCGAGACAGGTCCTCCCTAGTACAGGACAAGCCCCATTCAAAAGATCCCTTTTAAACTGTTCTAATCCTTGCTGTGAGGCTCAGGAGGAAGGAGTTTCAAGCAGGGCCATTCCCTCCTGTCTCTCCTTGGAGGGCACTGAAACTCCCGGGGCGGTTTGGAGCCAGGAAAGCCAGCTTTGCTCTGAGAGCACTCTCTGCCGGTCGGTGCGAGGGCCTCTGGTCCTGGGTTAAGGGAGTTCAAGTGGGCAGCCTAATTAATGGATCTTCTTTGCCATGATCCCAGCTGAGCCTTCCTGGCTGCCACGGCCTCTTGGCTTTCCCCTTGAGAGGAATGTGAGTGACCCAAGGAGGTGGGGAAAGCCAGGCGCCCAAGCCCTGTTTCCAGCCGGGGAGAGGCGGAGCTGGTCCTTTCAAGGCCGAGTTGGAGTGGACGCCCAGCTGCTCCCTGCAGGTCAAGGGGACCATCTGGGCCCGGGCCAACTTAGATTTCTCCAGCAAATCCCGTCCCTTGCCCAGCTCTCACCAGGGGCAGCGACTTTAGGGTGGGCAGAGGCCGAGCTGCTTTGCAGACTTCAGCTGAGGGTTAGGCTTAGCGGAAAGTATGTGCCTTCATTTACTAAAGGTACTTCATAAATCAGAACCTGGCTCTTGATCTGGGGTCAATAACTCAGAAACACAACAAACAAGCACAGTCTTAAAGCAACCTATTGATTTTTGAAAAGTGTTCTTTGCATTATTCATACCAATTTTAATATGTCACTTTACGCACGCACGCACGCGCGCACACACACACACACACAGACAGACAGACACAGAGGCTAAATGACCTCCCCAGTGGCTTTGGTGGTGCAGCCAAGAAGCCATGCAGGCTCTTTGCTGGGGATTTCTGTTGGATTCTGCAGTGGTGGGAGCCGGAGCCAGGCAGCCCCACAGCTTCCTTGTGCTGTCCGCCTAGAAGAAGAAGGAAGTTTCTCCCTTTCCAGAGCTTCTGGCAAAGCAGAGTTCAGGCATGGCTTTGAGGGGGCACAGGAGGCCCCCAAATGTTGCAGCGGGGAGAACTTGGTTCTGTAACCAAGGACATCTTGCTGTGAGAATTAGCACTGCGGAAAACAGAGAACACTTTCCCAATGGAGAATGGTTGAGGCAATTGCAATTTGAAGACATTCCCACCAGACAAGGTCCCTGGTTGTGAAACGAATACCGCTTCTGCTTTGCCTTCAAGAAGTTTCTCCTGAGGTCCAATGGTGCCTAACCTTTTTAACTAAAATTTATTGCACTGAGTTCTCTCCGCTGCCTTTTATTTACTTTTATTTATTTGCTAACTAGGAGGCATCCATTGGCTTAGGATGCCTTGTACTGACGTCACCTTTTCTTTGGCTACCAAGTTTCCTGCTTTGTCATGCTTTTCTTGTAACTCGAGTTCTTTACATTTACTGTCCTGGATGAGCTCCAGGATCTCACCTTCTGGTGTGAAGAATTGCTAAGAGCCATCAGAACCTGTGTAAATTACAGCCACGCAGACAGCATGTTGAAAAATCAATAAGTAATGAAATAGTACTGCAGCAGAGCAGCCAAGAGAGCAAAGGGTGGAAAAATCCTGAGGACGCGGTTTCATTCTGTCAGAGAGAAAGGAGGAAGTTGTAGTGTACTGCAACAAAATTATTCCCATTGGTCAGGGAAGAGTTTGAAATGCAGCCGGGATCCCGAGGGGGAAACTGCTGGTTCTCCCTTCCCTTAAGACCCTCCTGTCTCCACTTGACTGGGCCCTGGCTGCTCCTCTGCTTTGTTCTGCCTCCAGGTCTTCCGGGTTGGGTGTCCCCTTCCTTCTTCCATCATCTCCCCAATGGCTGGGGAGGATGGCCAGAGTCCTTGCCTGGGCGGTGGGCAAAGGCCTCGGAGGCAGGCCGTCTCTCCAGGCCTGTCAGCCAGGCGCAGAGAGCTGAGCCCTCCCAGGGTGGGCAGAGTGGGGAGGGGAAACGGGCTTTGTCTGCCACTGGGAACGCGGCGCTGGCCAGGGCAGGATTGATCGGCTTGCATGTTAGGAAGGATCTCCTCCATGTTCAAAGAGGACGTCCAAAACATGAATTAGGGGTTCCACGGTCCAGCATCTGAAGTCACATAACTGGGAGAAGTGCTGCCACCATGGCTGAGCTTGAAGTCGGTGTGTGACTGGGTGGCCTTCCTGAATCTACTTTTATCCCCCTTTGCCTCTGGGGCAAAACCGTGCGGGTCCTGGGAAGAATCGCTGGCCTGGCCTGGGGCGTGCAGAGTTCTCCAAGGCTTGGTTGGGCCTCTGAAGCAAAGCCAGCCTGACCTGATCACCAGGAGGACAAAGGAAACCTTGCTTGTTTGCCGTTTGCTCACCTTGAAAGAAACTGCAGGGAAATCCAACTAAAGAACTTGGAGGTGCCACTTTTTCCTTTGGAGAGCCCAGTTTTGAAGAATTGCCATCAGAGATTTTCTGAATGAGTAAATGAGTCCCCCCCCCCTTTGTTTGGCTTGCTGCCCTCCTGGGGCTCATTGGAGTAGCAGGATAACAATTAATTAGAGGCTGTTTAGAGGGGGCTTTGGAGATTGCCTCGGGCTGCTCTTCGGTGTGGTTGTTAGAAGCATGGAGGCTTCCTCTCCCTGGGAAGAGCCCTGCCAGGCTGCAGCTGGGTTCAGCCCAGCCTCCTCCCAGAGAGAGTCCTTGCTGCTCTGTTGGTGGGTCTTCCTGCTGACAGCCCCAGAAATACGTCTTCTTTCATTTGGGGTGTCTCAGAACATGGCTGCTTATGTTGCTTGGAGAATACTAATGAAACAGTCCCTGAAATATCGGCCGTTGCCCTTTTTCTGTATTCATACTGTAACTGTTGTTCAGAGGCTTGAAAAGGGGTGGCAAAGAATGGAATTGTCTTCAGAGACCCCTTTATTCTGGAGGAAGGGGAATGGCCCATATCTGTCACTCCAAATTATGATAGTTCTAAGAAATCTCAGATCATCCTTCTGCATGTAAAGTCGGTTTGTTAAAATAGGGTTTATCTGGAAGGCCTTTGGCTGTTTGTATGGCAGAGAGCTTTGAAGAGTCAGGTGATATAAGCTCAATCCATCGGAGAGCATCAGTCTTTAGCTCGACCTGCCTAATCCTCACCCCGTCCCCACCTCTGGACCCCCCTTTCTCCCCTGAGGATTCTCATTCGTTATGCTCTGGGACAAAAGCTCCTTTGGGGAGGGCCAGGGAGTCCCTGTTTTCTGCTCCCAACAGCTTAAGTAAAAAAAAATCCCACGCCAGGATTTCCCTGGGTCAGTTTTAAAACTGGCAGAGCTCTGGTGGGAATCGGGCAGTTGTGTGTCTGGGAATGAAAAAAAACATTTGTCTATTTTGAAGGACCAGTTCTTCGCAGGCGGTTGTGCTCTTCTCCTTATTGCTCGGGGTGTGTGTGTGTCCGTCCCTGGGTTGATTTTTAGACAGGCCTGGGAGCTTCCTCCTCCCGCTCCCCCTCCTCTTCCTCTTCCCATGATTTGTTAAGATTGTGGTATGGTAGGCAGCTTGACTTGGAAGTTGCAACATCAGCGAAGAATAGCTTAAATCCAATGACAGGTATTTCCAGAAACAGCAGAGTGTATTCTTTGAATTCAAAAATGCTTACGTTAAATCTAACAAAGGTCAGGTTAGAGGACAACAAAAAAGTGACCGTCACTGACAGCCCAAACAATAAATGTAATGGCTGGACTGGCGGGCTGGGCTCACTGGGAGAGCAGCTCTGCCTCCGGTTTTTGTAAGGGTCCTGTTGGCCACTGGCCCCATGAAGCAGAGATGCTTCAGTGGACAAAGGCAAACCGACGTGCCCCACGGGAGGCCAAAAGCTCAGAAGACTGAACCTCAGGTCATCCCGGTGACTGGCCCAGATTGGATCCTTCAACATTTCAATGAACCCATAAAGCTACTCTTAGCTAGCAGGGGCCCCTGGGATCTGCCAGAAGCAGGCAGGAGGCTGCCCCCCCCGTGTGTATCCTTTTCTTTTTCCTTTTCCAACCCAGAGCGAGACACCCCTCACTGTGGAAGAGACCGGGGTCACGGGGAGCGGCCAGGTTAGCCTCCTGTGCCCAACGGGGTCCCCACTGACAGGGCAGTGACAGAGTGAAGTGGTCAGCATTGGGTTTCTGACATTCCTGCTGAGCTGGTGGAAGAGGAAGGGCAGCAGCCCAGGGGATTCCTGGGGCCCTGCTCCCCAGTTGACAGGAACTGCCCAGCATGCTCAGCTAGTCTCCACTAGGGCCTTCCGTGCCACGGTCCAAAGTCTGGGTTTGATTTTAAAATGCAGTCTCCTGAAACTGGCCACTAACAAAGAGCTTTGTCTTTTTTCCTTTGTGAAAAGTTGACTTCCTGGGCTTGGAGATGGACTTCAGCTGGGGCAAGCACCAAAGTCGCCAGCAGTTCATCGGGGAGGAAGACAGGTGAAGCAAAATTTTCCAGTGCTTGGAGCAAGGGGAACCCCCCCATGGAGGCAAGAAGAAAGGAGACGAGAGAGATGCTCGCTGAAGACTTCAGCAGGTTAACCCAGTAAGAAACTTGGTTTCTGGTTCAATGTCTGACATTCTGTGGCATGGCTTGACTCATAAGGTGACTGGTGTGAAATTAAGTATGTGCAGCTCTTGGAGAGCCCATTAAGCCCACAAAGGGTTCCTCGTTAGAACCCCCCTCCTCAGCTCTGTCCGTGACCTCCACGTTGGGCCCCACTGCCTGGCGTGGTCACAGCACGCCTGCCTGCGTTTCCTCTGGTCACAGGTACCGAATCGATCCCACTGCCTGGAGCTACCAAACATGTGAGTCCCAAGCTGGCCCCAAGGCCACTTTAGAGGACCTGTTGGGTGAACCTGGTCAATGCAGCAACTCCCAGTGTCATCTCTGCAGCTGATGCCTCATCTTGTTGACTCAGTTTCAGTTTGTTGAAGTCAGTTAAGTCTCTAAATCTCTTCTCTAGGTCTTCTCTCAAGCCAGCTTCCCTGTTTGTGGCTGGTGTGGTGATTTCGCTGTCTTATTTTTTAAAGTTGTACGGACACCTACCTCTCAAGTGTTTCTGGGCAGTGAACAAAATTCAAAAAATTAAAACAATTAAAATAATACCCCAATTATTCAATCTTAATTAAAAATAGCAGCCAAGTATATAACCTTCCATCACAATTAAATACATCCCCAAATGGGTCTCTGCTCAGGACCCCTCGTCCTGGACGGCAGCCCCCAGCCTCTTCTTTCCTCTTCTTTCCTCTTCTTTCCTCCTAAAGTACAGGAAGGACTTTAGGTAGCCCCTTTTCTGATCAGCACATGTTATTCCAAAGGTCCCTTCTTGCAATATTCTTTAAAACTTTAACAAACTTCTTTTGTAAATCCAATAAATGAAAGTTATCCAGGTCACTCTTTTGGTTTGTTACTTGTATATCCCTTTTAATTATTAAAACCTCAAATGGTTTCATTTGTATATCCATATTATTCTTGTAGCCTGTCATTTTTAAATCAGGTTTCAAATCAGTCTCAGTCTCATCAGCTAAAACTTGTTCCTCCTCTTCCATAAGAGTCTGTCTATAATGGCAGACAGTCTTAAAATTATCTTCCAGGTCTATTGTTCGCTTAAATAAAATTTAAGTGTTCTTTTCCTTTAATCGTAATTTATAATTCCTTCTGGTTCCCTCTAGTGTGTAAGCTTCAGGATCCTACCCTATCGTGTCTTTTTTAAGTAATCAAAACAACAGCATTTTCCCACAGGAAAGAGTCTTAATGTCAAAATCTTATTTTAAATCACTCTGGACTCTTAATCTATTTGTAACTTTCCAAAATTAATTATTTTTATTTTTTTAAAGTCTTTAAACATTAAACTGTAAAACTCATTGATCTAAATGTTCCTAATAGCCAAAAAGCAGTTAACAACCATTTTCCGAAAGTGGTTAGAAGAAGAACTTTGTGAACCGAGTGTCCTTTTTTGAAGGCGTGGACCTGATTTGAGCCAAAAATGGCCCTTCCCTCATCCCCTGGGGACTGCGGCCTTGCAGCGCCTCACGACGAGGAGCAACTATCTGGAGCCCTTGTGGGCATCTCCAGCCCCCTCCATGTCCAGAGAGGGACTACCCAAGAGCTGCTCCACTCGCCAGCTCTTCCTCCCAGCAGAGGAGCCAACTTCTGCCCTAGATGTGCTGTGCGCATGGCATTCCTGGGAGAGGGAATGTCCCGAGGGCCTCACAGACGGGGCTTTTCCAGGGACTCGTCTTCCACACTTGTGTGTCCTGCTGTTCTTGGATTGCTAGTCTATTTAAGCATTTTCCTTTCAATATTACACAAGAATTGGGTTTCATTTGCTTAGTCTGCATTCTTTTTAGTTTGAAGGATAACAGGAAAAATCTCACTGCCATGCTGGAGAGTCAGTATTGGACAGACAATGAGAAAAAAGCCCAAGAGGATTGCTGTGAAAGAGCCCGATCAGAGAGCAGAGCCCAGAAGTCATTTTAAGAATAGCAGCTTCTGAAAATACAAATAGCAGAGGCAACTCTGCTCTTTGTTGGCCCTGATGAAGGGACAGGAGCAACGATGTTTCCTGCAAGCCAGCCCTGAGGAGACCCGGCCCTGCCCCAAGCCTTCGAGCAACGCCTGAGCGGGGGTGTGGTGTGTGTGTGGGGGGGCATCATGAGAGTAGGCCCCGGTGACATTGTGACATCTAGGCCACCACATTCGATAGTACAGCCATGCTTTGTCCTTCTGCCATGACCTGTGTGTTGCATGCAGGTTAGACAGGTGATCGAGCTCTGGCTCTGCATTCCACCTTGGCTTACCAAATCTTCAGGCAATGTCATTGTTCTCCCTTCTTCCTTCGAGAACATCAAGTAGCCTGACCAGCCAGGCTAACAACGTCGCTTGGGATAATGCCTGAATTGGTTTGGTCCAAGAGAGGAAATGTTTTCAACTCTACACTAATTTATCCTGCACCTTTTTAAGAATAAAAAGTAGCTGAAACGATGCCAGTGGGGCTGGAAGCCCTTGTCTGTGGGGACTGAAGTGGTGGTGAAGCTGCAGGAATAAATCCAAGGGCCACATCTCTCTTTTCATTTTCTCTGCTGCTGCTGCTGCTGCTCTGCCTCTGGCCTCGAGCGCCCCTGACTTTCCCAGCCCAGGGAATCAGGGCGAGGGCAAGCCTTTGCAAAGGAAGCAGTTGGCCAGGAAGAAGTGGGGTGCCCTGTGTCCCTGGCTGCAGGCTGGCTCGGCTCTTTCCCCCCAGCAGCCCAGAATCTTTCTGGGCTCCACCAATGTCCAGCCCATGCTGGATAGCTCACTTCCGAAACAGAAGGAAAACTCTTGCTACCATCGCCCCCTCCCCCCCCTAAATATCTGGTTAGCAGCTGTTCAAGTAGGCGGCCCTGACTTTTGATGGGCTTCCCTCTGTCCGAGTCCACCAGCAAAAGCCGTTTCCCCTTCGCCGCTTTTCAGGGCCTCTCCATTCCTATTGGCAGCTTTTAGCTCGGATCAATACTAAGCACTGCATAACAGCTCAGACACGGCTGCTTTGCTTTGCATCGATCAGACCTGTTTCCAACAGGTAGCAAGAGGCTCTGCAAGGCGACGCCTGCGAGGACTCCAGGCCAGTCCATGACCCAGGGTGGGCAGAGGCTCTGGGTCCCCCTTCGGAGAGACCCTCGGGCCCTGAAGGACCGCATTCCCTGGCTCCGCTTCTGCACCACACGCGCAGCCTGCAGGAAGTGAGGTGCCATAAAGAACAGGCAGCAGCCTTCCAAGCCCAGCCCACTGAAGAAGGTCCCCTCTTCACCTTTCGCTCGTCCATGGAAAGTTCTGCTTTCAGAGCAAAGAAGCTCCGGGAGGAACGAGACTGCAGCAGAATTGCCCGAGTGCGTCTATTGCTGTAGGAGGCTGGGTGCCATTCCCCAAAGGAGCCAATCGAGGTGTAATAAGACCTCCAGAAAGCAAGATCAGCTTTAACTCTCCTGCTGCTGAGCTGAAGAACAGCCGCTGCTCTCGTGTTGGCTTCGGGGCCCACCACCAAGGGGAGTTTGGAGGAGCTGCCTCTCCCGCGTTGCCTGGCCCCGAGTCCAAGCACAGAGCCTCTAACCGGCACCGGACTTCAGGATGAACCAGCGAGTTGTGATCCGCTGAACCTTGGAGCCCGTCGGAAGCAAAACCTTGCTGAGCAACGGGGACCAAATCCAGGTGATCCCAAGAGGGCAGAAAAAGAGGCTCAAAAAGTGCCCCCCCCGCCATTCCCAGACTTGAGCAGGCTGGCTCATTTGCTTCAGCCATCGCCCTGTGTCCTTTTAGGGCAAGCAACACCCTTCAAGTGCAGAAAAAGAACAGAGGGAGATGAATGAATGATAAGAGGAGAGGCAGGAGAAAGAGCTAACCACCCCCCCCTCTCTCTCTCTCTCGCCACGCCTTTCCCTCTGTTTCCACAGATCCCAGACACAGGACATAGAACTAATGCCAATGCTCAGGCCAGGCTGCACCTGAGGCTCAGAATCACGGTGGATGCAAGAAGATTTGGCTTCCCATCTGACCCCTCTAGGGCTATTCGTAGGACAATCCGGAGCCCCCAGGGAGCAGTTGCTCCCAGGAACTTTAGAGGGCAGAAGGAGCTGCTCTCCTTGAGATGCCAAGTCCCAGAAAGAAGTTGAACCACTCGGCCGAGTTTTAGTCGGCTCAGTAGCTAATGCAAACCTCGTGAGTAGAATCTCCTTTGCTAACATTCCAGAGTGCAGGACATGGAAAAATGGTTTTGCAGGAAGCCCGACTCCATTTGGCCGGAAGAGCAGGGCGTTGCCTGGAAGCAGTGGGGCGACCAGCCGCCGGGAGACTGCAGGCCAGAGGGTGGGGCTTGGTAGGCTGAATGGCTCTTCCAGCTCCACAGTTCTCTGAAGGAGGCCGTTTTTGCTCTTCCTCTAAAAAGGAGTGAATAATGTGCCTCTGGGTCAGCCATAGCAATGCATCTCATGCTTAAAAACAAGAGAGGAATTTTAAAACAAAGCCCTTTGTGAAGCTGGAGCAGTTGAAGGCGAGACCCTCTTCCCGCTAGCTTCTGTTGACCTGAGAGTACAGAAGGGACAACAAGCCAACACTGAAAAAGCTTGCGTTACAATGACACTTCATTCTTCATCCTTTCTATAAAGTGGCTAATTGATATCCATGGAGACCGTTCTCATAGAAATAAGCCTCTGCTTTTACTGGGCTTGAGACAGCTATCCCTGCAGTTGTTTGCATGACATACCAGTTGACCACTTTTTAGTGTAGCATCTTGTGCAAATCCAGCCAATATGGTAAATTTACTGTTTGTGTAACATGAACCCAGAAAATCCAGCTACTGAGCAAACTATGGATTAGTGTGCTGTGTCAATGTCCTTTTTATCTCTCTCTTGCCTTGGGAGAGCTACCAGATTTGAGCTGCAGAACTTTAGATTTCCTAGATGGCAGCAAACAATGCTGTTTTTCATCTCTTATCTGCCATCCAGTGGTCGTGTCAGTTTTTGCAGCCTTTACTTCAGATTGACAACTGCCAGTTTCTCCAAACTACCGTTTTGCCAGACTTGCATAGAATCTATTCCGATGGAAGCACCCTAAGCACTTTTTAGTGGGGAGGGTTTTCTAAGCTGCCAGGTCTTTAAAATTAGAGCAACGTATAGGCAACGTATACAGATGGGCGAATAGAAATGAGATATATAAACACACACACACACACACAGGTATATACCTAGTACCATTTGCAATGATGAGGCACATTCCAAAGTTATAAAATGTATGGACATATGAGCACAAGCTTTCATATTTGTAAATGGAGATTTATTTATACCGACCGATACTCTAATAATGGCAATTTGAATATAAATACAATATATTTCACCCCAATTGTTTGCCCTTCTAGATAGATCAAACCAGAAATAACACCACAAAGACCAAAAGTACACTTTATTGAGAATAGAGCTGGAAGGGACCTTGGAGGTCTTCTAGTCCAACCCCCCTGCTCAAGCAGGAGATCCTATACCATTTCAGACAAGTGAGACTGTCCAGTCGTCTCTTAAAAACCTCCAGTGATGAAGCACCCACAACTTCTGACAGCGAGCTGTTCCACTGGTTAATTGTCCACACAATAATCAGCAATTAGATATTTATTTACCAATAAAATTTGCGTGCTGCCCAACTCCTGATTACTCCAGGTAGCTCACAGCCACTAAAACATCAGGAATACAATGAATAACAATGAAACAAGTGTTGAGAGTGACGAAGTAAAAAGGGGCTTCCCTCTCCTGGCCAAAGGCCTGAGCCAAGGGGTCCTGGGGGCTGTCACAAGGCATTGGATGTGATCAGGAACTTTAGACGGCTCCTGGCTGACCAACTGGAATGCTGAACAATGCATTCAATTCGATTAAGATGCTTTCACTGAAAGATCTGCTCCAATTCCCAGCTGTTTTCCAACCTCATTTACGGGGTGTTGGTTTTAAGCCTCCAAATGCTCCAAGCCTGTTAGGTGACCTTCATGCATTTGGTGTTGATCTTGGCAGCAGAGTCCAGAAGTTCGGGTGAAGGTGCTCGGTTAGCCAGGAGCTTGGAAAGGCTCCCTGTGCATCGCTCCCAGGTGTGCGATGGGTTTGCCTCTACCACACCCTCCACTTAGAGGAAAGACGTTAATACCTACCTTTCAAATTAGAGGTGCTCTATTTCGAATATTCTGTGGGGAGAAAGGCACGATACAACTCAAGATAACAAATATACACAAATAAACAAACGAATGCATGCAGCCCTAACGCAGATGGCTTGCACCTGTGGTATTGCCTTGTTTGACTGGACTGCATCCCTTCCTTGAGAGCGGAGAAATGTTGGGGAGCCCTTGGATAAGCAAAGTCCTGAGCTGACCTTGACCTTTCCCTTTCCCTTCTAGGGTGAGACGCTTCTAGAACACCTACATGGAGCGGCACATGAGCAGCAGGCAGTACGTGCCGGACAGTCACATGCAGAAAGAGTTCCCAACTTTTACAAGAACCAAAATTTGCTTTGAAACAATCCAAGGATTTATCTGACCAAACTCTTCAGAAATACACCAAAGAGCCAATCTACAGAAAGCAAATATTCACCTCTCCTGATGCCTCTGGATCTGCTGTTTTCTTCTTTGGATCTCAAACGGGCACGAGGCGGAGGAGGAGCCGGGTGTGGAAGTGCAGGTCTTTGGGATCAGGATCAGGTAGGGATCCTCCTTGGGACCATTTTCATGATTTCTTGCTAAGTTGACTCTGGATTGTATCCTTTCTATTGTGGGGGGCATTGTTACAGATGAGCAGGTACAATACAGGTAGTTCTCGACTTACGATCATTTTAGTCACTATTCAAAGTTACAACAGCACTGAAAAAAGTGACTTATGACCATTTTCATTCTTACGACCATTGCAGCATCCCCAGTCACATGATCAAAATTCAACTGGCACATGTTTATGACGGTTGCAGTGTCCCTTGGTCAAGTTATCCCCTTTTGCGACCTTCTGACAAGCAAAGTCAATGGGGAAGTCAGATTCACTTAACAACCATGCTACTAACTTAATAACTGCAGTGATTAAAATGGAGCAAAACTCACTTCTCTTGCTTAAGCAACATACATTTTGGGCTCAATTGTAGCTGTATGTCAAAGACTGCCTATGCTAGCGTAAGCCACCATTGTGACAAACCTCGTATCCACAGCCTGAGCTGCTGTGTGGCCTCCTAATCCTTGGCAGTGTTGCAACTGGGAGACCTGTGAGCGTCCAAGGCCGGTCGGGAGTGCACACTTCTCGGACGTCCCTTTCAATGCAGCTGTTCCGTTCCTCCGGATGGCTGGCGCCTCGGCTAGAGAGAGGGGGGCTATTGGTCAGTAGTGGGCATGCAGAATGAGGATGTTTGATCAGCTATGGAGAAAGCAGCACGAGGGGACCTTCTGCAAGGAAGAGCGGCTGGAGAGGGAGGCGACCTGGCTGATCAGCCCCATTCCTCTGGGGAGAGTCTCTTCTCTCACATTCACCCATAAAGGCCCTTCCCCGCTCCAATGTTCCAGGCAGGTGGTACCTGCATTTGGATGCAGGCGCTTCAGAGTTGCTGAGATTTTCACTTAACTTTGGCTGCCGAGGGCTACGTCGGAATACGGCAGCTTTAAGGCTCTGCTTCTGCAGGGGTCTGCGCATGGATCTGCTGCTCGGAGGGGCCCCCCTTGGTTCTGCGTCAAAATGATCAGCACACGATCCGTGTGCTCTGATCTCCATAGAAATGCACGAGCGCGATGCTTCATCGGGGGCCGTGCTTGCACGGGAGAACTGTCTGGCCCGAGAATGACCCCAACATCAACAGGATTAGATTCCCCCTTGCAGACCAACCCCCAGTGGGAGGCCCAGCAAGTCCTGGATGCTGGCACTCGCTTGCTGGGCAGGCTCTGCCAGGAGTAACATCTTGTCGAGTCAAACAATGGATTCCCCTGCCTGAGGAGGGCTGGGAGGTTTCCAGGGACATCCGGTAGCTGCAGCTGCTCTGTCTGCAAGAGGAGCCAACCTCCTTCCCTTCCTGTCCCACTTGAGGGGAAAGAACCGTTTGTCTCTAGGGCAGCTCCCTGCTAGCCCAAGTGGGCCCAACCAGCTGGAGCACCAAAGTGCCGTTCACTGCCCATTGCCAACCACCTGCACTTCTTCCCCGTTGGAACAAGGTGTCTGCCATGGCCCCGCCGGTGGGCTCCTTCTGCTGAATTGCCCAGAAAGGCCAAAAGAGCCAAGCACAAAGCCGGTTCCTGCTCAGGCCAGGAGTCCAGATCTGAGGCCTTTCCAAGTTGGTGGAGAGCCTGTAGCCAGGAGAGCAGGAGGGGGACAGGAGAAAAGGGGGAAGCCTTCCCAGGTGCTCTCAGAGCAGCTCTTTGTAGTTTGACATGCTGCCCTTGAAGGCAAAACAAGGTCGCACAAGCCACACCAGACAATATTTTCTCCCATTGGGAACAAAGAACAATTATAGGGATGGCTACAGTTTTCTTTATACTTGGGAGGCAAAAACAAAGCTGGGTGGAGAATATGAAATCTTCCATACTTGTAAAGGCAGGACTGTGTGTGGTTTACGTAGGTAGTGGAGGAGGAGGCGCTCTCTCTCCATTAAGACAACCGCGGTCTTCCTACTACCAGCTCCCTTAGTTTGTGAATGAAGCACCCAAAGCCACCTTGGACTTGAATGCTCCCCATAGGATTTGGGATTGAAAATTCTGGATGCATTGGGATCATGAAGAAATGCTCAAGAACAAGTGTTTTGAACCATGCACTGACTAAACCAGAATAAAAACAAATAACAGTAATTTGTATACATTTTGGCAACTCCTGGAAGGCTCAGCTGGCTGTGCAGATGATCTATAAAATTTGGAATATAGAGGATTTCCATTTTTGGCTTTTATGGCAGTAGAGACATTAAATTTGCAGACTGTATGAAATTTGTATGAACTTGCAGGTCCCATGAGCAGTGAAAGGTTTCTGTTTTGTCACACTTGTGATAAGTACTATAAAATATACAATGTAAGGATGCCATAGATACATTAAACATCATTTCTTAGCATAATCCAAAATGCCGGTGTTAAGCAAAACATACTGTACTAGAGCTGTACTAGAAATCAGAGTTTTTTGTTGTTCCAGTGAAGGATGAATGGCAAACCTGGCTGAAGCTCTAATTGTTTAGGCGGTGAAGGTTTTCTCACTCGTTTGTGTCCTGCTTACAGACGTATCAATGCATTCGCAGCCGTTGTAATCTGATGCTTTTCTGGGAGTATTTTCTTCTTGATCTCTGGGGAAGTCTCTTGGTGATACCCTCTCTCTCTCTCTCAGAGGCTGTCACACGAACACCCGTCCATTCTCCATTCCCCCCTGTGCTTCATTCTCTGCTCGCCATGATGGTGGCGGTTGCAAAGCCTGCTGAACTGTTTGCTTTCAAGCTGCCTGGATGGGCTGCTGCTCCACGAGGAACCAGCAGGAACAGCATACAGATTTTGCCCAACAAAGCTCGGGCACTGCCTTCTTTTCCAGGAAGAAACCTGAAAAGTCCTTGTACTGAAATGAGCGAACAGCTTCTCAGCACTCCCAAGGAAGGAGCAGTTCCCAACCCGAAAGTGCTGGTGGGGTAGCTGGAGAGCATGCGGAGGTGTGCTGGCTCAGGCTCTGGCAGGACGAAAGCCTTCCAGGCAACATGGCAGATTGCTTCCTTCGCTTGAGGCAGGGGGGAAACTTGCTGAAACGGCCATCAGTCAATCTGAGGCAGCTCCTTCCTTCCCTTCCCCTCCCTCCCTGATGGAGCTGGTTAAGGCAGTCAGGCAGAGCCATTCAGCCGGGTCTTCCTTGCAGCTGCAGCAGATTCCTCCCCACCTCCCTCTGGACCTTTCGTCCTTCTGTCCCAAGCCCGTCAAGGTAGCCAGAGGCCAAGGTGCACCGGAGGAAGCCACTCTCACCACAGCTTCTGCAGAATTATTTCCTTTGGCACTTCCTGTGCTTAGACTGACGGAGGAAGTGTGAATTGTTGGGATTTTGGAGCCCCTTAGCAGCCCCCCAGTGCTTCTCCCAAGAGGCTTGCAAGCAGGGGGCTAAGAGGTCCTTCAAAGCCTCCCCCCTTCCTGCCTAGGACATTCCTTGTCTTCATCTGTTCTGGAGTAGATTAAAATACACCTCCGCCCCCCCCCCACAGCCTTCACATCAAGACTCCCTTTGGTTTTTCCCAGGAGCGTGGGGGGGGGGGGGCAGGCCCGTGTTTAGAGTGGATCTCTTCATTTCATATAAAATTTGGATGAGGTGCAGTTTAGCAGAACTAAAATGCACTTTATTAAGCAGTAATTTGATAATTCTGAGAATGAATGACTGTGCTTCAGCCTGTATTTCAGTTTTAGATATAAGGCTGAACTTAGCTTGTGGTGTTGATTTAAAAATTAACCAAAACGTTCTTAGGATCAATGACTATATTTATTAGAATAAAATGAAGTTGACACCAATGTAGTAATCTAAGACATTTGTTCTGAATCAGCAGGAGCTGAATGCCAGAGTACCATTAAGCATTGTTGCTGAGAAATAAGTTGCACGTCATTTATATTTGTAAATTATTAAAATTACAACAACGTTAATTAAACATAGTTTAATGAGCACAATGCTACCACAAGCGGTTTGTATGAAATTTGGAAAATAAATTTAATCCTTAGTAGGAAGTTCAAATGTACTGACCAGAGGGACCCCCCACTTGCTGGAGGATCTCTATTCCAGGCTCGCCCGCCGAGGGGCTCCTTTGGGCCCGAGGGTCGCGGCTCTTCCGGAAGGCTGCAGCTTCAGCTCGCAGAAGAGCCTGCCTGGCTCAAAGGGAAGCTCCAGGCGAGGCTCGCGGCGGGCAAAGGCCCCCACTCGCGCTGACCATTTCAGCCTTTCCGCGGCCCTCCGCCCCCATCCCGGAGGCCCATCGCCTGGCAGGGGCCACCGAAAGCGAACCCAGCCGCCAAAGGAAGCCACGTACCCGGAGCCGCTTCTCCAGGAAGAGCCCGCTTCTCCCGGGGGTCGGGGGGACGTCGCCGAGGCAGCCGGGCCAAGGACGCGGGCGCCCGCCGGCTCTTCAGCGCCGGCCGAGACCGCCGCTCCGCGTCCTCCTCGCTGCCCACGGCTGGCTCTTCGGGGCTGCAGGCGCCTCTCCCGCGCCCGGCGGCTCAAGCGCTTCCCGGCTG
>JANHJO010009228.1:0-17301 GCA_032468235.1 Pseudoxyrhopus heterurus
CATTTCACTTCTCATCCAAGAAGCTTCTTCACTCATCTTGGATGAGAAGCGAAATATCTTCAAAGAAAAGCAAGGAGGTTCAGTTGCCTGTTGAAAAAGCATCTTTGGGACAGCCATGACCTGGATGACTGAGAATCTCCATAGACATTTAATTTGTATCAATTTCATGAAATGTGCATACCTTGTTATCAGGTTCTGGGCCTGACCGTATGTATAAGAAAATCTGGAATATTCCTGTTCCAAAAGAATAATACTGGAAATGTTTGACTATCTCTCTCCCACTGTTTCTACCTATTCAGTGTGTTCTGGCAACATGAATGTGCTCTAGGTCCCTTCAATTAAATATTGTCATCTTATGGGAGCTAGGAAATGTGTATTCTTTGTTGTGGCCCCTGGCCTTTGGAACAACATTCTTCCCAAGCTATGGATGGTACCCTCTCACCTGAGATACAGCCCTTAAGACCGGGCTTTGGTTCCCTGTGTTTTAAGCATGACTGTTTTGTCTTGTCTATATTTTTAATTGCTTTATTTTAGTATTAGATTTTGTAAGCTGCCCAGAGAATGTTGGAGTGGGCAGCAATAATATATTTAATGAAATAAATAATAAATGAATAATAATAAATATCATTTTATTGCCTGCAGTGGGAATTTTCAGAATGTTTTCTCCATAGAATCCTGTTTTTTTTCAAGCCTGAAGATTACTGTCAAGCTTCTTGATACCTAAAGACAATTTTGCTCAAAATACATGTTTTAAAACTGAACAGTACTCAGACATTTAGGTGAATGTCTGGTTGGTAGAATAATATTAGTAATACTTATGTGCAAACAGCAGAGAATGGAAGTTTCTGAATTATTTATCGGATGATATATTTGATCCAAGTTCCAGACTGTGGATTACAAAGTTTCATGTACAACTTTAATGAAGTTTTCTTTGCAAATTTCCTAGAGGAAGTGAATTATAGGGAAATTATGCCTTTGGGAATAATATCACCATTTGTTTAAGGCAGATGGCAAACAAACCAGCAAACAAACAAACAAACAAACAAACAACAGTGCAGTACCAAAGAAAAGAGGAAAAAAGTTTCATAAACTGTTTTATTCAGCTAAACTCTTCGTATTGAATCCTTATTTGTAAAGCAATATTATTTTTACATTAATCCATTTATAAAGAGGCCTCCATGAAAATCCTTTGTGTAGTCATGCAGTGTAGCCACAGTAATGAAACTGCATTTTTATTAGATTTATATCTCCCCTTTCATTTAGGAACACAAGGTGGAATTCATAGCACTCTCTCCCCCTTCTTTCCCCACAGTTTTGCTCTGAGGTAAGTTGGGTTGAGAGAGAGAGTAACAGGCCCAAAGTCATCCAGTGAACTTCCATGGCTTTCACTTCCCCACCTACCCATGTTTTGTAGCCCCTGCTGAGCACCCACACTCTATAATGCCTGCCTGTGGCAACCCCTAACCCTCCTGTGGCACATAATTCTGATATGGCTCTGAATCTTCTTAGCTTAGAGATTTCTAATGCTGATTTTGTACTGTGATGTTTGGTTTACTCTAAGGCCTGGCTGAGCTAAGAATTTTATGAAAGTATATGGAAAACTGTAAACTAGTTGGCTATCCCGCTTTCAGTTTCATCATGAAAAAGAGGTAGAATGTAAAACAAATAAATAAGCAATATGCATTGAATCCATTATATTTTCTATACAGCAATAGAATGACAGCCTGAAGTATATTTTGTCTCAGAACAAAACATAATCATAAATTGAGATTTCTTCTACAGTTATATTAAAATGCTGTGTTTCTCACACTTTGTGACATGAACATGTGTTGACTTAATGCTGGTTCAGAGCTGAAATATAATTTACTTTTTTTCTCCTTTTAAAAGCAATAGCACTTAGACTTTTATACTGCCCCAAAGTGCTTTAAAGCACGTTCTGGGTGGTTTTCAATGTCAGCATATTTCTTCCAACAATCTACTAAATATTCTAACACTTTTATCATCTGTCCAAATTCACAGATAGCAATTGGCAAGATTGCAAAGATTCTTTTGAAAAAACAACGGTTCTGTAGTGGATTGGATTTTCCTCTACTGAGAATTTTTTTTTTTTCATTTGTCCCATTTCAAAATAAGATGGGAGCACTTAATTAACTGGGTTAGTCACTGCAAAAGTAAGCACAGTTTCTTTTTTTTAAGTGTTTCTTTATAGGCTCACAAAAACACTGATCAAGGTGATTGCCAGAATATTCTCTTGGCAGGACAACTGTTTCTTCCCCCTCATGGTAAATTCACAGAGATACATTTAAAAGCTATAGGTTCCCTTTTCATTATTCCTTATTTAGAGCCCAGCTGTGTTTAATGAATTGGGAAAGAAGCAAGCCAATAAAAGGTATGTTCATCGTTAGAAGAATACTGAATGGATCATGTGTATGCATATAATTTTACTGCAAAACTTCAAAAGCTGAAAGGAAAGGCAGCTTTAATACTATGAATTTGAAAGAACAATAGAAATGAACCAGCAAGCATCATAAGATAAGGCAAAAGTAAGTAGTAAATGGCGGAATAAAGCCGTGTGTTCTTTTGGAAATCCTAATTTATTCAGTTTAGATGCTGCCCGACTCCAAAATAATGTAGTAATAATTATAAATGTATATGTTACCTTATTCCCAACAACTGACTCTGTGCAGTTCACAATATAATAAAAATGGAATTTAAAAGGCCAAAGTTAGCAAAAACAAAGACAAGATAAAAGAACAAGATGGCAAATCCAGCCAACAGCACAAAGAAACATATTAATAAAGCAATAGAGGCTTGAGAGAATGGCCAGATTACAAACAACTAAGTAGATGGGAAAAGAATAAGTAGAGGATTAATACTGAAGAAGAATGAGATGCTTTGCCCTAAAAACTGCACTTCATATTGATCTGACTCCAGATGTCTCTTCTGGCATTTCACTTCCCTTAGTTCATAGAAGAACCAAGGGGGACACACTATGAGACACCGCATAGGAGCAGTCCAGCACAAGGGCTTCATCTGATGCCCATACCAGGTACTGACTGAGAGTTCAGTTGACTGCCAATCAGGTCCAAGGGAAAAACCACAAGATCTCCCTAGAACCTGACAGGTCTATTAAACAGTTGATACAGACTGATTTCATAAACCGCATCTTCCCACATAAATAGAAACTAGTGGGATGCAAAATCTACATATACAATGAATTCACATCCTTGGATTATAAGACCAAATGAGGCAAGGAAAAGAGAGATTAGAACTTGTAGTATGAAGAATACATTTTTTTTCTTGTACGTCTTTCTCATTCACCCCAAATTTGGAAACCAAATAATAGAAATCTCCTGCAGCATTCCAGGAGAATATCATAACAAATATGTTTTGAATCAACATTACAGACAATTATGCTTTATACATTGTGATATTTTATTGATTTCCAAAACTCTGCTCTCTGTTTAGTTACGAAGATTAAAATCAAATAAGCATTGCCATATTTTCAGCTGTTGGTACAATCTTGATTTTGCTAAATATAGATTTAGCCTGGAAAGATAGCTTTCCAGACAAATGTGAATACAATTCTTTTAAGTCTTTAAAAGGATACAAATACGTATAACGCAGATTATTTTGCCTGTAAATGTAATGGGTCTATACTGAGGCTGCTATTGTGGTAGAGATGGAATGGGTTTTTATTTTGTTAGAAATAAATGAATTTAAATAAATTAAAATGATCATATTTGGAATAAAGTAAACTAAACCTCTTCTTGGTTTCCCATACAGCAACATTTCAGTCATATATTATTTTCACCTGACTCCAAGGCTCAGGTTTTGGTTTCCCTAGACCAGAATTTATCAAACTGAGTATCTTTAAGACTTCAACTCCTAGAATTCATGCTGGCTGAGGAACTTTGGGAATTGAAGTCCACACAAGTGCTGAGGTTGAGAAAAACATCACCCTAGACTTCCAATCTAATTCTCCAGTGCATTTTACCTTACACATTCTGTTGTTAGTTGAAATGAAACTTTGTGCTTTAATGGCAAATGTTCAGCCACAAAGACTTGAGCCACAAAAGGAATTTCCCCGGCTTTCATCTTTGCAATATAAAGTCATAAGTTACTTTACTTGGTTTGAAGAAAAGCTGGTGAGCTTGCAGATTAGGTTTATTATACAGGTGGTCCTCTACTTATGACTACAATTGAACCCAAATTTTCCATTGCTAAGTGATACATTTGTTAAGGGAGTTTTGCCCCTGTTATGACCTTTCTTGCTACAGTTGTTAAGTGAATCACTGCAATTGTTAAGTTAGTAACTCGATTGTTAAGTGAACCTGGCTTCCCCATTGACTTAGTTTGTCAGAAGGTCACAAAAAGTGATCACATGACCCTGGGATACTGCAACCATCATAAATATGATTCAGTTGCCAAGCATCTGAATTTTGATCACATGACCATGGGGAGGCTGCAAAGATGGTCATATGTCACTTTTTCAGTACCGTTGTTACTTTGAACAGTCACTAAATTGTTGTAAGTTGAGGACTACCTGTAGTTTGTATTTTCTTCGGTCTCAATATCTGCAGAATAAAATATATCATCTGAAGTATGTATTTTGAACAACACAGCCATGTGATATTTTTGACTAATACAAATAGGCTTATGGAAAATCTGCTTAAATTATAAAACAAATGTCATAATAACGATGATACCTTTGTATGCAGTAATACTCAATATTATATTACTAGCCAATTGCATTAGTATTGCATTGGTAACCAGTAGGTAAACTAGGACCACACCTGGGCAAGGATAATTCTATATGATTTTACAATTTGTTAAGTTACAGTATTAAAATTCAGAATAATAAAAAGTGTTGGAGCTCCATAGATATTCTTGTTTAGCTGTTGGGTGCACTGTTGAGCTAAATGAAACATAGATAATTTTCTGCATTGTAACAAAATATGTCCCTATAAGATGTGCTACAGCAAATTAAAAAATTAAAAATCTTTAAATTCCAAAAATATTTAATAGGATTTCAGAAGAATACAAAAGTTGATTTTTTTTTTAACTTGTGTTCTAATTGCAACAGAATATAAGATTTCATATCAATAGTTTATTTAAGATGACGAATTAAAGCCTATCCTGAAGATACATATTCAGAACAATATCTCATTTAGCTGGATTATTCCCTGCTATATATTTGAGCATTGGAGTCTAAAGCTGTTTACTTTTTTTAAAGAAGACTATCGCAAAGTTTTTCATTCAAAACTGTAACTGGTTGGATCTGCAGTTTCATACTAAGGATCACATTTAGTGAATATAAATTTATATTTGTAGAAAGTTCTGCTCTTTTGTGGTCTTGATATTATTTTTAATTTTTACACACCTACAGGTAAGTTTTGGGTAGATAATTTGATAGTTATATAAATGTATTAGAAATATTTATATACTTGAATAATAATTGCATTAGATTACTATATAGAATTGTAACTACAGCTATAACATGATATGCCTCTTATTCTTTCGCATTTTTTCACTTAATTTTTTTTTTAAGATTTGGGTTTGATACCTTCAGATTTTGGAGAAATTGATCATAAACACTTCCTATTTACAAATATGGCATAACTTTT
Organism: Pseudoxyrhopus heterurus; assembly: GCA_032468235.1. Classification (NCBI taxonomy): domain Eukaryota; kingdom Metazoa; phylum Chordata; class Lepidosauria; order Squamata; genus Pseudoxyrhopus; species Pseudoxyrhopus heterurus. The sequence continues at coordinate 5,628 of JANHJO010009228.1, forward strand.
CTTGAATCAATATCAGAAATAGATATAAATAAACATACTTTCTGATTTTACCTGTGGCTTTTTGATACCATTTCTCCAAAAGATGTTTGCCTTTGGAGCATTATGGCAGTATCATTGTTGGCTTTTAGAGAAGATAATTGTAGAAGTGATTTCATGTTAGCTTTTGAATTTTTCTCACAATGCATAGTTGTTAGCATATGAAATTTTGATTGTGCTTGTGACCAAAGAGCTGATTTCCAGTTCCTGGAAATTAGAGATCTACACAAAATGAAAATAGGTTATGGTGAAGCATTGTTTTGATTATATTGTTTCAAACAAAACAAAATCTAGAGTTGTGTTTCTCAACTATGGCAACTTGAAGATGTGTGGATCTTAATTCCCAGAAAGCCACTATGGAGAATTCTGGGAGATGAAGTTCTACACATTTTAAACTTTACATTGTTGAGAAACACTGATCTAGAGGGGTCCTAGAGTGTTTATACTGAGCATAGAGGGCAAAGGTGATGTAAGGTAACCCCTCTTTTCTCTCCAACACTGACCTTCTTGATGCTTTCCACACTGTCCTCTGTCTTCCATCTGTAATGATGACTAAGCAAGAAATCCCATCAGCTGACTGTACCTGATCTTTCCTTACCCACTCTTATCAGTCAACTTCAATGTACTGACTTGTGTGCCTGTTCCTTAGAGCAGTGGTCTCCATAATAAAAAATGGCTTCCAGGTACTGATACACATGCCATCAGTAAGGAAATCCCTTAGCCCTGTTTCTCCTCAACCCCTTGGGCTCCACTTTTTTGTAGAACAATCACGTCAGTCCATATCTAGAAAAAGAAACCAATTATACAAACCAAAACATCCCACATCCATGTTTTAGTTTAGATACAAACACTCAAAATAGCTATTTTGTATGTTGAATGGTATGACATTTATCATGACATGTAAAAAGTACAACGGATTTACTTTCACTGTGATATTTTAGCAATCAATTGTGTCATCTGTTATGCCCTGGATTTGTCTCAGAACTGTGCCACTTTTAAGGTGAACTTTGAAAACATGCAACACCAGGATTTCCTGTTCCACTTTCAGAATGATGGTGTCACACATGGGAAAAAAATGATCCTTTTTGTAAGGGAGACTGTGAAATTGTGCCTACTTACCTAAATAGCAGCCAAGGACCGGCGCTTCCTTGATTAAACTAAAGCTTTTTCTCATCATTGGATTCCACTTTCTTCTAAATACTTTCTCGTTTCTGGAACTTTCCAATACAAATCCTTCTGCATCTTCTCTCATCAGAAAGGCTGACAATCATTGTTCGGTGGTACTTAATGACTCTTCCACTAGTATCTGTATTCCTAGCTTCCATTATTCCATATTCTGGCATATAGAATGAGAATAAATGTGTCATTACTTTCTTTGTGAGATGCTTCCCCTCACTCCATACTGTAAGACTGTACATTCCTAGTTCTCTTAATCTTTTCTTGTAAGGTCAGTGGTTGGTGACCCTGATATTGAATCTCATATCTTTAGAAACAACTAGCGGTATAAAAAATTGAAACAGTGCCGGAATTGCCTTTAAATCATGCATTATTCAAATAGTGCTGTCATGACAACCCTGAAAAAGGTGCAGTAATGTTTTATTGGATCAGTTTTTCTAATGTGTATGTATCCCATTGAGTTGCATAGAAGATATATACATTATGTTAACAATTCATTTTGAATTTCTCAGAAAACATAATCCTGTTGGATGTTACTGTACTCAAAAGACAGTGAGATGTTTATTTCAAAGTAAATATTTTGAACATTTTGAATATATAGTATTGTTGTTGTTGTTAGTTGCGAAGTCGTGTCTGACCCATCACGACCCCATGGACAATGTTCCTCCAGGCCCTCCTGTCCTCCACGTATAGTATAACATGTTCAAATATACTTTAAAAAAATATAAATTATGGACTCTAAATTCTCTGAGTACAGTATAAATTGTGTTGAGGCATTCAGATTTCTCGGACTTCTTGTATTGGGAACTAAAAGATGACACTGCATTTAAGAGGCTTTTCAGATGCTGCTGGCTTGTTTTCAAGAAGACTTTGCAACCAGAAGTGAAGATATGTTTAGTGGTTAGCAATAAAGAAAGTGCTAGAAAGTGACATCTCCCTGGGTCAGAAACATCTGAAAAAAGTTCTTAGGCATTTTAAGCTGGTGCTGCTAAATGCAAATTCAGCCTTTACTAAAAATTATTACCCTTCAGGTTTATGCTATGTAGGCAGCATTTGGAAACTTAGCATCTTCTCAGCCTGGCCATTGTAAAAAGTTGCTTATGCTGAGTCATGTAATTGGTCCATAAATTTTGTTCTGTTTGTACTAAAAGCAGTTGTTAGACTCTGAGGAAAGGCTAGTCTCCTTACAACAGCACTAACTGCCCCAAATGATTATTCCCTTATTTCCCAGATCTTTAAACTGCCAGAGACTGCTACCTTAAGGTCTCCTCATGAGGAATATCTGTCTGGAGCACTTGTGGGTGCTCTCAAGCCCCCTCCTTGTCCAGAAAGGATTTATTGAGGAACTAGTCTTCTTGCCAGATGTTCATTGCCATACAGTAATCAGCTCCACTTTTCATGGAGCTGTCTTCAGTCTGCCATTTCTTCCCTGGAAGAACTTGGAATCTATAAGATTCACCCAAAAATATTTAGAAAGCATAATTTATCAGACAGCCATGAGATAGTGCCCTCCATTGAATAGCCATATTATCTCAGGATTGTGGGAGATGAATCGCAGAGTTGTTGGGGACACAGGCTACCTAAGGCTGCAATAGATGTGCTGATTTACAGATTGTAAATATTCATATTTTCATATGAATATTTTGTGTTCAGGAAGTACTGTACATTGAAGAATAATACTTTCATTTGAAGTATGTATCATTGAATATTTGAAAGTCTGCTTAATTTCAGAGGGTTTTTAAAAAAATCCCCTTGAATTTAATAGTCACCTAAAAAGCTTAGAGTGACAGAGAAAGAGTTAAGAATAGGTTTCCCTTTTTTTGTGTTTGAATCCAAAGCATTCAAATGGGGCTGAAATTTGCCCTCGTTTCAAAAAGTTAGTTTTGAACATAAACACATTCATGCTGTGCTTGTTTTTGAACATAAATACAATCATGCTGTGCTGGTAATGAAGGCATTCAGTCCTTGGGAAGACACTTCTTTGGTGTACAAGCGCTCTCTCTCAGCTTGATGAACTTTAAGGATGGTGATGGGAGGTTAAAGGTTCCCCCCACAAATTTTACAATATTTGTAATTCTTCTTGTTAATTGGCTTTTAAGGAGATTCTCATAGCCAGTTCAGTGGGTGAACAGTAGGGTCTGATTGAATTGGATCCAGAAATGGGCATTTGTAGTCTCTTTGTCTTCCAGAAGTGTTTCCAGATTACTCCCTGCACATGTTAATAAAAAGAAATGCAGGTCGTTTCCATTCCCAGAATAAGTGGAACCCTGTGACTCTGTTGTGAGAAACACCTGGAGTCATAACAGATAGTTTGACAAGTTTAATAATTGCAGCACACTTAGGCCATGGACAGAGTTTTCTATTTAAAATGGAACCAATCTGGGTAAATTCTTGCTAAAGGCTCACGGAAAACAAATTACCGGTAAGCAATAAGCAGCACGAGAGTTTCTGTTGCAACTCAGCTCTTGCATTTCACTCAACTGTGCACTCACCGGATTATCTTTTTGATTTTTTAAATTTTTTTTAAATATTTAATTAATTTTATTTTTTATTCCTTTTATTCTCTTGTGAGAAAAATATGAAACGGCGATACTACATATTTCTGCAAATTTGTTACACGGAAATCAAGAGACAATTGCCCTAGGAAAAGAAATCACACAAGTCTAAAACTAGTGATTTAATTTGTTATTGTATAATTATTGCCAAAGTGGGAAACAGACATATGTGAGGTATTTTCACATGCCAAAATAAATTAACACTGGATACTTTGCACTTCGGCTTGGTGGCTGATGGTTGTATTTGATTGCCTTGTTTTAGTCAGTGAAATATCTTGGGCTGGTCCAGCAAAATAGCCATTAAGAATTTTTTTGAATATAATCATTTACTGGGGCTTACATGCATAGTGCAAGCCAAGAGCCGCCCAGAGTCTTTTGGGAGCGGGGCGGCATATAAATTGTATTAAGAAATAAATAAATAAGTAAGTAATTTTAATCTACATATGCTTTTATGTTCTAGATATGAATGCATTGCAGAGCCAGTACCCAAGATTACAAGATTTTGATTCAACTCATGGCAACTTTCAGTTACTTCAGTCTTCAGATGTTCTGCTTCATAATTTACCTTGTGACATGGAACAAGATTCAGAAAATGGTGGCATGGAAGAAAAGATTGTTTATCTCTAATCCCTCATTTGTAATATTAATACAGTAGCACTTTGGGGTAGCTTTTCTAATTGTAGTTATTCTGTATACAAATTGCTTTGCCAGTATATTATTTATTTCAAAATACAAATTTTCCCTATCCATAGGATACAAATTAAGTTATTTTTTAAAATATACCTGTAATATTTAAATTTAGGCGCTCTAAAGTCACACCTGGTGTATATATGTATATATACATATGTATTGGTATGTCTGAAGTAAGATTATCAACATTGGACTAGGATAAGTGGAAAGATTTTTGCTTTAGATTATGTACACTATAATTTGAGCAGCTAAAATTTAAGAATGCAACTTCAATTACAAAAAAAAAACACCAAGTGATAACAAATGATATAATGGAAAAACAGAAATGAGAACCTAGGTCTGTTGCTGTTGTACTTTCTGAATGTACCATAGTGGATTTACTACATACTTTTATAAGCATCAGTCCAATCATTACCTCAAGTTGCTTCCCTTCAGATACTTTGAACTTAAGTTCATGTAACCAACAAGCATCAAGTTGAAGAAGGCATTGTTCTCAGTTACTTTCCAAGTTACATGACCATATTATGTCTTTCATATTAGTTTCATAACATGTACACAGATATGATCGTGACCTGAAATAGTGATGAAAAGCCTAGAAAACTTTGTGCTGATAACCTACTGGTAGTTTAATTCAGGTCACATGTCTCTGGGTGGGGAAGCCTAACTATACTCTTGAAATAAGACGTCTTCTGAATCACCATATCTTTTTAGTTGAATTATCACGCTAGGACCTCTGCCACATTATAGTTATTTTTATCTTGTTTCAGTTGTGAACCTTTTGACCTATAGTTTAATGTGGTCCTAATATATCTTAACAGCAAAGAGTTTTAGTAAATAATTAATGGCCACATATTTGCCACTTCAAGCTACATTTGTTTATTGTATCATTTTTGTCATTTTCATCAACCATGTACAACATCTTTTGCTTTCCAGGGATCAGTTTTATGTATTGCTTTAGAATTTGTCTTTAACTATTCAGAGTGGCCTTTCATATCAAAAGCAGCAAAATGCATGGCATTTCTCTCTCACGTGGGATAGAAGACTGGGAAGTGGAATAAGAGCAAATGCTGGATTTTTCCTATTTAAACAATAAACCAGGATCCACTGATTTTTTTTTTTTACATGTATGGGCTGTGAATCAGTATATATCTTTCAGAATGCAGAGCTTTGGTGCACTATAATAAATAAGGATCTTTTCTGTACATTTTGCAAATGAATTGTATACTTTTTGAATGGAATGACTATTTTCAATCTCCAAATGCGTGTTTCCGTGTATGTATATGCACATGCACAGCTGACTGTATGTATGTAATTTTCAATATGAAATTGAAGCTGAGCTGAATATAATTCCTACTGATCACATGGACATATCAATGTACTTTTATTGATGATAATCACAAAGTGGTATCCTAAAACTGTCTTCTGGAACTACCTGCCTACCTACCTACAGTTGCAGGTGGGATTGCTTGCTTATGAGTCCATTCAAAGATCAGGTCTGATCTCATTTAGCTTTTTCAAAAATAGCCAAGATGCTGCCATAAATCAACTAACCGCAGATGGTTTCATTTATGGTTACTACAGTGGAGAGCTTCTCAGTATTTTCAGGGAGTTCTAATTCTTGTAAGCAAAGAGGGTCTGTGTAGGTTACCTTAGGATTCAGTAGTAGTGTTAATAAGTGCTTGCCGTCTCCTCACTCCTACCATTCAATACTTCCTTCAGAGAACTCTATAGCTATGAATGCTACCCCCAATTTCCCTGCCACCTCTGTATGTGTTTACTGACCATTTAACTTAAACTTAATTTAAACAGCAAACCTGTAGCAGTACTATATGTTGCAAAGTCCTAAAAACTATGCTTCCTTTCCATTTGGTGAAAACTACATGTTTCGTGTCTCTCTCCCCTTCCTTTGTTTTAGCTATGGATGAAATGTTAATCCTGTATCTGCAGGAGTTGTTTTCTCACTGGATAAATGGCCTCCCAGGTGCCCCGTCTTGTAGATCCATTTGACACAGTCTAGGTCAGGAAACATACCCTTGTATGCGGCTTGGTTAGCTTGCTGAATTTTCCTAATTTACTGAAATGGGACATTTCACAGTGCATGCTAGAATAGCACCATAGTGAATTGAAAGCTTTCTGTGAAGGAAGAGGGAGGGGCTGTTTGTTGATTCATGGAGAACTAAAAGGGAGGGGGAGTAAACTTATTGACTAATGGGTTTACGGGAGACAAAATTTGCAGATAGGCTGAATTCTCAGAGCTAGCTATTGGTTTTTTTTAGATTTGGGCAACGATTAGCTGAATTTGCTCTCTATAAATTCCAGGACTATGCTAAATCAGTCAAGTTCAACAGAGGGGAGGGAGATAAAATGGAATTTTATTGCAAATAGGGTAAAAATATTAAAATAGATAATGGTTAGACAGCATTTCACATCTGTGTCCATGCAACAATGAAACATAGTGGAAACAGCAGTGGCCGTTAACAGGTAAAGCTAGAACATGCACAACCAACCCATAATATATTGGAGTCCATTTACCACTAGTACTGTGTGTATACTACACAGTATTTGTGTACCACATACTTTCTTGGAAAAGAACAATTGCCTACCAACCTATTTCCTGCACTGCACCGTGCCCGTGGAAGAGAAATTCTGGCACATCTTTATTTACAATACTTTCAGTGATCTTCAGACCTTTAACATTAAGTATTGTCTATTTTGTTTACCCATATTCACAATAAAAGTAAATTTCATCAGTTTATAGCTTGCCTCTGTACTTCTAGGGGAAAGAAAGATTTAAAACGTAAACCAATGTGCTGAATCTAGGTGGTCTTATAAGCAGTCTGTATTCTATAAGTATCCATCATTTAGACATTTTTAAAGTTTATTTGAATTAAACATGAGCTTTTAGAAACATTAAGAATTCATTAGCTCAGTATTAGAGACTTAATTCCTTTCAACACCCACGAAATACTATAGAAGAAAATTCCAGTGTAATCTCAAGAATATCTGGGTTATATGTCAAAAAAAAAAAAATCAAAGATTGTGACACTGCTTGATTGCAGCCATTATCTTGACATTTTTTTTATCACTACTTTCCCCCTGGACACCCCAGCATAGTCTACATAGATGAAGGTCGACTTCCTAAGTGGATCTGGCACAGAGTTCAGGAAGCAAACCACTTGCAGAGCACATACATATTATAGCAGCTATTATCGGTGTTTGTGACACTTCAGTGACATTTTCCTATTCAATTTCTTTAAGACAACATTTCCCAGTATAGCATGGTCATCTAATTCACGCAGAAGCATCCCAATACTTCAGGAAGAGGCAAATGGAGAAGCTGTGATATAAAGGAGCACAGAGTGGAGTTTAAAAAGGGAAAGTGAGCTTCTGAGCTTTGCTGCCAACTTCCAGATACATTTTAGATCCAGATAAGTAGACTTTTCTTTTAGCTTTGGTTCCCCTCCCGCCCCCAAGCCACGTAATGTTACGTTCTTGAATATTCCAGAAGATTCTTGATGCTAACACTCAGGATGGTCTAAATCTATATATCAGTTCTTTGGGGCTCTTCTACTAAATCTGCATATCAATAAGGGCTCTTCTATCTTCCACTTGGGCAGAATATGCTATTTTTTTTTTCAATAAAATAAAATAAAAATAAACACTATTTGATGCTTTGAGACAAATGGTGCTGATGGAATCATTTAAAGGTAAAAAGAGTCAGGAGCCTAGATGGAAATGATAAATGAATATCAGGAAATGTGCCCATAAGTTTCAAATTATTTTGCAGAAACAGCTTTTTCCAAATCTTACGTTCTTGAATATTCCAGAAAGAATAAACTGCTGCTTATATTTAAACTGGATAGTGAGATGGTAGCATATAAATTTAATCAATAACATGGTGGGGATAAAACAGTTCCTTGCTGTGTGCACTCAAATGTACAATGTTGTGCTATCATAGGAAGCACACCCTAGACCAGCCTGCACAACGTGTAGAGGGAAAGATCCTTGCAGGCTCAAAGGAGTATATGACATGCTGATCAGCTGTTTGGTAGCTAGTGGAGGGGCCGCAGTGCTGGAGCTGGTGGCAGCAAGGCATGGAGAAGGAGGATGCCTTGGTGAAGGAGGCAGTGAATTTATTACTTTAAAAAAAAAAGTTGGTGGGCCATGCCAGGCTGCTTGGTAAGCCGCTTGAAGCATATGGTCTATATGTTATATAGTCTGGCTTAGACTGTAGAATGTAATACTTATCAAAAGGCCCTCAAAGAAAATTAATGACTTTTTCCATCTGGAATGATCCTGACTCCGGTGGAATCCCCAAGTATATGGCACTAATATGTTTCAAATAACTCACCTATTACAGCTACCCAACTTTAAGGAAATGATGAAATAGTAGTGGGCTACCTCAACTTATATGATACTTATGACAAAATTGGTTCACAGCAAAGGCAGATTGACTGTGACCACAGCAGTCACAGTCACAGCAGTTCAGTCCAGAAATGGCCACAAATGGTGTATGAATTGGATTTGTAGAATGTCTCTCTTGGGGAGGGCTGCCAAGTTGGAACCATGAGGATCTCCAAATTATAAACTCTGTTGATTTTGAAGAATACTACCCCAGTCAAAGTCAAATATAGAACAACTCTAGATCTGGTGTACCTAAACCCTTGGTTGCTCAGTCTTGCTAAGGTTTAAGTCCAATTCTACTCCATCCAATCCCCCATATCTTTCAGGCACTAAGAAAAAAATGCTTGACGGCATTGCTTGGCAAGCTTGAGAAAGAGATATACAGTTTTGTATGATCTCCATATTGATGTTATGTAGCTCCATGCCAATAAATTGTCTCAACTGTGGCTTTATGTATCGGCTAAACAGGAATAGGGGAGGAGTTTAATCTTGAAGCACCTGCAATGCCGGAGTCTAGGACTGGACCTCTCCCCTTCTGTCCCCTTCCCTTAGCAACACCAACTGGAACCAACCCACCAATTGGAACCTTCTGCCCCAATACCAGTGTGAACTGGTGCTAGTACACCAATGGCCTCAAAGGGAATGGCCAGGATTAATGCACCAACTCCATGCCAAGCTTAGCAGAGATTATCAAGCAGGGCAATCAGTGACATCTAATTGCTATAACCTGGCTGGAAACCAAACTGAAAGGGATCTAGATAATACGCTTCACTTCTTCTTTCTTCCAAAACTAACAAGTCAGCAAAAGCTGATACACTCAAGGTAGGAGAATAGAAGACTTCTGTTTGCAGTAGAAGAGTGCTGGAACAAGGTTGACATATTAGTTCTTTCTAAGTCTCATGGCCTTGCTTTTTTATCTTGAACAGAAATCCAGTGATATTCAACCCTTGCTTTGGACTCTGATTTTGGATTTTGGGACTACTGTCAGGTCCCATTTTTGCCAGCTACAAGTCTACAAATCTTGCTGATCTGCAGCAGAGCAAATGATCAGCACTAGTGCCAATCAGCCAATGTTTTGGCAACATTTTTAGAAGCTGCATAACCAACCAGTGTCAGCAATTTGGTCTTGAGACTGTCTCACTATAATGCATATATTAGTACATATTTATGAATGTGTTACCATTTGAATTCCTGAAATGTATTCCATTTTTTTGGCAGCAGTCCTTATTCCATTACAGCGGCAAGAGCTATTGCTTGACCATTAGAGAGTATGAGCCAGCAATATGGTCCAGCTGCCAAAAAAGCCAATGCAGTCCTAGGCTTCAGTAACAAAGAAATAGCATCAAGATCATGATCACTGCCTATGTGGCACCAGTGAGATCCTACTTGGAATACTGCATTCAAGTCTGGTAGCCACAATACAAAAAATATGCTGAGACCACAAAAAGTATGCAGAGAACAACAACAAAGATGATAAGGAATCTGGAGGCTAAATTGTATGATGAATGATTAAGGGAACTAGGTATGTCTAGCCTAAATGAAGAGAAGAATTTGGGGTGACATGATAGTGGCCTTTCAGTACTTGAGGGCTGTCCTAGAGAAAAAGGATTGACTTATTCTCCAAAGTACATGGGGACAAGCAGCAATGGGTGAAAACTTGTTAGAGATCTTACCTAGAACCAAGATATTTTCTGCCAGTGAGAACAATTAATTGAACAGTTTGGCTCCTGGAGTTGTTGGTGCTTCATTGCTGGAAGTTTTCAAGAAACAATTGGATAACCATCTGTCTGTGATATGTATAAGATTTCCTGCCTTGGGCAAGGGTTGGACTAGAAGACTTTCAAGTCCCTTCCAGCCCTATGTTCTATAAGATTGACAGAGCAGATACCAGACTACCTTTAAGCTCATGAAGCACTGATATACAAAGGAGAGAAAAATGACTTAAAAATACACACATACAATCTTGTTGCCTGGTCTTTAGAATGTTTTATATCCAAGTGACTTTCTGGTAGCACATCTATATTTTATTTTGTTTTATAGAAATAAAACAAATGATAATTGTAAGCAATGTGAAAAAATAAATTTAGAGATGCTCTTAAGATGGCGAACACAGATCTCAGAACCATTTAGCTCATTTCCATCACACACTATATAGGAAGATATGTTTGCCGCCTTGAACTATTGTAAAAATAATAAATGATACAAATAATTAAAAAAAACTTGAAGCAGGAGTTTCCTGATCTGTTGAAGAGCCTGGTTTATAAACTGACAATAGAGCTCCTGTGAATTTTACTTTGCTAGATGTTGCTGGCTATAGGGGTTGTGCTCATCTCTGTTTCAAGGGCCATTGAGCTAGCACTGTCTGAAGACATTTCCATGGTTTTGTGGCCAGCATGATGTTACAGAGCACTGTTACCCTCCTACTTCCAGCCAAGTCCAGTGTCTTAACCACTGAACCATTGCACCATTTACAAAGTGTAAACTGGAGGGAAATGACATGGGGCATCCCATTTTGAAATAATCTGCTTGAAAGTGGCAGGTGTGATTTTCTTCTGATTTCAGAACAAGGAAGAAGTCTACATGACTAATAATAATAATAATAATAATAACAACAACAACAACAACAACAACAATAAATTTATTGTCATTGTACATATATATATACAATACACACATACAACGAAATTCAGACACCCAAGACCAGACCCAACACCCACACTCATAACAATCATCAAAATACTCCGCCAACCAAATCCCCCCCCTAAAAACACAACATCTGCACAACAGACCAAGCAATACTATCCAACAGCCCA